>JADLZL010005200.1:0-132870 GCA_015844335.1 Chrysopogon serrulatus
AAGAGGTATGTTTGTTTATTTAGATGAGATTAGTTAACAAACTTCTCAAGATTCCAATCCAATCTCTACACCTAATATTTTTCCAAGGGAATCGTCCGCCACCTCCCTCGACAGAACGAAACTATCGGATTGGAATATCTCTGGCCAAAAAAGACCAGATGAAAAAAACTACTGCCATCTGGCAAACAAAGACTAAAAAACAAATTGGACTTGGGAAAATAATCTACCAGGACTCTCGGGAAAATAATCGATCAGGACACGAACCAGACATTGATCAGACGCGTTAGTTCTTTTCTCCCACCTGAACTTTACAAATAGTTTCTCGTACCCAATAGATTGCAAATCAATATCTTGCCGAAAAAAAAAAGGAAAATTAGTATTTGGGCGGGCGGATACTACCGAATCCACGTATCAGACCCAAACTAAATGAATTGCGTGTCAACCAGATATCATTTTAACTTTTTAGCTTCTTATTATTATTATTATTATTATTATTATTATTATTATTATTATTATTATTATTATTATTATTATTATTATTATTATTATTATTATTATTATTATTATTATTATTATTAAAAATTATCAAATCAACTTAAAAATATGTAATAATAAAATACACCAGTATTAATTAAAGAATTGAAACTTAATTTTCTTACCATGTTTTATATTTTTATATAATTACATTTATATGTTTCTTAATATGTTTGTATAATAAGCCACAAGGCACATCCATCACCGCAGATATAGATAAAAAAATATCGTATTGGTCGCTTTTAAAATAGGGGCGTCTCTATATATTATTTTTTGTAGCCATGGTTACTGGTGATGGGAACCTGTGGCGTGCATGTGTCATGCATTAGCACCACCGCCGAGATGAAACAAGTGGCTAAGACAAATGCTGGTGCTTTACGTGATCAAATCTGCCACCATGGATGTGTACACACAAGTTTATGATTCGGTGCAACGCATGGGTATTTATTTAGTCATGAAAAAAACAACTAATAGCTACTTGGTCATGATTTTTTTTGCAAAAAAAAAAAAAAGTAAAGAGCGGGGTTTCTCCTCACGGATCCGTATGGGACAAAAGCATAAAAAACGAAATAAAATGTGTTTGTTCTTGATTTTGCAGAAAAGGAAAAAAGAAAAGCGGAATTTTGCTTAACGGATCCATATGGGAGTATCACAAAACAAATAAAAACGTTCATGATTTATTCCTTTTATTTGGTTATTATATTTGGACTTTGAAATCCATTTTAAGTATTGACGTGAACATGACATGTATCGTTTCTTTGTCTTTGAGGGAAAAAGGAGTCCCAAGAAACATCTGATAAGGATACATAGAAAAAAAACATAATAGATATACATATATCACATTTAATCCTTCATGGACTCTATCTAGAACTCTAATATAAACTTGACATGGCTATTCATATATATCTCTGTTCTCCAGGCTTGTGTTGCATATATACTAGGAGAGTTATAGCATATTCACGAGAAGTTAGTTATAAAGAGGTAGAAAAAAAATGGATGAATGAAAAAATATATTTATATTTCTAAATAAATTTATTATAAAACTATATTCATCGATCTACTATCTAATTATATCATAATTTTTATATATACTAGTAAAATTAAAACTATTCGACTTCTCGAAAAGCAGTAATAACACTTTTTATGGAACGGAGAGGGTAGTTCAATACTACATTCATGATGACATATTTTTCCAACAAAAAAGTACACTAGGGTGGCATTTGGATGGGCATGGATAAAATGAGATGATGTTGTGTGCCTGTCGCTGTCTCCAAGCTTCTCGGTTCTCACTCAAATCTATCCCATTCTAATCCACCTCCACACTAGGATTTTGATGGGATAAGAGGCCAATATATCCTAAACCTAAACCCACTTCATATCTCAGTCTAATGAACTAAATATGAGTTATAGTGCTACTGGGTTACCACATTTTCTATCCCACTCCACTTATCAGTGAACCAACACCACCTAGCGATACCTAAAATTGCCCTGGTATGTCATTCTGGTCCTTACTCTCTCTGTCTCAAAATAACTGTCGTTTTAAATATTATTGATTAGTATTATAATTAGTATCATCAGAAAGTTCTTTGAATCTAGTTTTTTTTTAACAAAATTAGTCGAAGATAATAAATATTGCACGTATTTTTTCTACGAATCGAGTCAAACTTACGATATGAATAACCAAAACTACAGTCCTTCTAGGACGGAGGGAGTGTTTGTAAAACGTTCGTTGCAGTGCCTAATCACTGTTCAGGTATCAGTTTGGTCTAATCAAGCATTGATGCGCATGACTATTGCAAATACCCTGGGAGAATGTGAACCCTATTCTAAGGTAAAAGGTCCAATTCCTAACGCCGGGAGTCCACTCCCCCCCTATTGTCGCAGACAAGGCACCATGCCACTCGCCGGACGATCTACTCTCGCTACATGCGCCTCCTCCAGGAAGCTCACCCACATTGTAAAAATCTAGGAAATAATCCTGTTTTTACAAATTTTAAGGGTACAAATCGCCTGTGCCAAAACTACATACGCCTTGTTCGGTTGGGTGAATAAGTTGCATTCCCTGCACTGTAGCGTTTCGTTTGTATTTGACAAATATTATCCAATCGTGGCCCAACTAGATTCAAAAGATTCGTCTCATGATTTACAACTAAACTGTGTAATTAGTTATTTTTTTACTTATATTTAGTGCTCCATATATACGGGTAAAAATTGATGTGATGGAGAGAGAGTGGAAAAAGTTGCGCAAATACCCCCAACCGAACAAGGCCATAGTACACTACAACAAACCCCTGCAGCCTCTTCGGAATCGAGAAAATGGAAATTTTGCCCCGTGAGGAGTGGGCTTCATTTGTTTTGCCATCCAATTCGTGGGCTTCGCTCTTTTGCCATTATCAAACTCGACGCACTTTGGAATGCCCCTACGACGGATTTGTTGCCTGTTCGCCTCGAGCCTTCTCTTCCGCTCGTTTCTTCTTCTTCCTTTCCTGTTCTTCTTCTTCCTTTCTCCATGGCAAGCAGCAGCAAAGACACACACGTGAGAGCAGCAGCAACCAGCAAGCACGCGCGAGCAAAGCACCACGCTCGGGCGAGCAAAGAAGAAGAAAGCACGCCGCGCGAGCAGTAGCAGCAGCAGCAAAGACGCTGGCGAGGCGGAGCTTATACCGGCAAGACGCGCGCTGAGCGGGCAAAAGTGGAGCTTGCAGCCCGGCAAAGCACGCTGAGCACGAGGCCGACCGTCATAGCGCGGAGCTCCCCGCCGGCGTGGAGCTCGTGGGTCTCGACTTTACGCTGGGCCGGCCGCCGCTTGCTCGCTGCGGGTCGCCAAGGGGCAGAGGTGATGGCGGCAAGTGGTCGGGGAGACGGCCGCTGGCCGGGCGCGGGGCTGGCCAAGGCTGAGCGGGCCGAGGCGGCGGGTCTGCCAGCTCCCGCGCCGTGGAGCGTCGGGCGGCCGCGGCGACCTGCCTCGCCTGCCTCGCCGGTCCTCTCCGGCCGGGGAGGTGGGGCCGTGGAGTGGAGGCGGGGCGGGCGTTGCCGTCGCTCTCCTCCCCTCTCTCTCTCGTTCTTCTGTTCCTCTCGCTCTGCTTCCCTCCGTAAAAAAAGGCCGTGAACGAACGGAGGAAATGGAGAAGGCTCAGGGGCAGAAACAGCAACAAACCTGTCGCGAGGGCATTCCAGCGGGTGCGTCGAGTTGGATGGCAAAACAAATAAACCCCTCCTCGTAGGTGCAAAATTTCCATTTTCTCTTCGGAATCCAAGTCGAGGCCACACTACTAGAGCTGCCCGCCGCGATGTCCCATCACCGGGCAAAGCGGCCGTCCGACAGCGCAGCCCCAGTGGCATCGCCGGCGGCGAAGCGTGCGCGCGACCTGTCCGCGCCGGCGTTCCCCACGAACAAGGAAGCCCCCGAACTGCCCCCAACACACGCATCTTCTGCGAGATCCTGGCCTCCGGCGCCGACGACGTGGACGCCGCGCTCGACAAGGCGGCCGACATCCCCGTCGTAACCACCGCTGACGTCGAGCAGGTTCTCCTCTTATCCTACGCGCACCCGCGCGCCGCCGCCGCCTTCTTTCACTGGGCGGGACACCGGCTCCTCGGCCACGAGCACTCCCCCTACTCTTGGAACCTCGTCGTCGACATCCTCGGTACAGATCGCCTCTTCGCGCCCATGTGGGACACCGTCAACTCCATGCACTCGCGGCGGCTGCTCTCGCCCACACTTTCGCCTCCGTATTCTCCTCCCTGGCGGCGAGCCCCGGCGGCTCCCCGCTCGAGGCGTTCATGGACATGCCGCGCTACGGCATGACCCGTGACACGCCGGCGCTCAACTCGCTCCCTCTCCGCGCTCTGCCGTGCCGACCGCCTCGACGACGCCCGCGCCGCGATCCCAGTAGCCCGCGCCGAGGCTGGCACACTCCCGGATGGCGACTCCTACGCCATCCTACTCGAGGGCTGCGAGTCCGCCGGCGACCCGCCGGCTGCGCGCGACGTGTTCGACGAAATGGTGCGCGACATTGGTTTTGATCCTGACAACGTGCCTGCCTATGACGCCTTCCTCACTACGCTTGTTTCAAGCGACTCCTCCATGGCGCTACCGGAAGCAATGTACTATCTAGATTTCTTGAACAGGCGCGGCTGTTCTCCGGGAGCAGGAGAGAGGTTCTTCCGTGCTGCTCTCACCGCACACCTTGAGGCAGGAGAACTGTGCGGTGCCACTTATCTCTGGGATAAGTTTGTTGGGCATGGAGGACTCGTCCCAGATATGGAAATGTATCACACAATGATCATGCTGCAGGGCAGTCTTGGGCATGCTGAGGTGATAGTGGATTATCTCGATGACATGATCTTCAACGGATTGTTCCCTGATACAAACACATACAATGTGGTCCTCAAGCTTTTGTTGAAGAGAAGGGAGCTTCATAAGGCAGCGGCAATATTTAGCGAGATGGTTAAGAACGAATGTTGGCCAGATGAGGGAAATTGTTCGCTTGCACTTGGCTTGTTTCTGGATGCACACTATTGGGAGACTGGGATCAAAGTCTGGAGCTGCGTGGTGGAGAATGGCTTGCTACCTTTAGAGGAGTGTGGGAACATGCTTGTATCAAAGCTGAAGGATGACAGGCTACCTGAGGCATGCAAGTATGCAGAAGACATGGTTGATCGGGGTATCAAGTTGACTTCATCGACACTGTCCAAGCTGAAGCGGTGCCTGCAGAAGATTAAGAAAGGAGACATCTATGATCACCTGCTTAGAAAATGGAAGGCGCACTAGCTTGTTGAGCTCTCTTGTATGGGTAATCTGATCAAAGACAGGTGGGATCTCTTAGTGTTGAAACACTGAGGTTGAACCTTTTATCATTTTGGAACGTTTCAAACAAGAGTTGGAGGTCTCAACTCCAATATCATCCTTTGAGCATGGGCTATCTTGAAACTCGGCAATCGATGCATATTTGATAGGATCTCACCTAGTTTGAATGGAGTTTTAGAGTTCATCAGGAGGAGCTATATTTCTGGTGTTTCGCTAGGGCTCGAGGGGTTTCACATCTCCTCGCCCTTTGGGTCCAGCGTTAGTTAGTTTTTTTTTAAAAAAAAAGCTTGGCAATTTCATTACTGGCCTGACAAATTGTTGCATGAACATCGCTAGGGATAGAACTTGTGATCAGTTCGTCCCCTTCAACCTAAGGCAGCCATAGCATGGGCAGCCTATTGCCAGCTCTACTCAGAGAATCACACTCAAACTCAAAAGTTTTCTCAAACTAGGAACTTCAGCTCCAACAGAGCACCTTCAGGCAACGCATCAAAAGCATCTGAAGACATAGCTTGCTTGATCATAAACACGTCGGTCTCTGGGATGAGCCTGCCAATGCCCAAATTCAGCGTTGCCTGGACGCCCTGCATGCAAGAGATCAGCTCGGCTTCGAAAGCATCGAGCACATAATCCAATCTCCCTCTTCTGATCAGCACTACATCTCCATCATGATCCCTGATTATGAAACCCCAGCTCCCAGTCTTTTCTTAGCTCGGAACGAACCAAACCATCGCAATTCAGTTTTAGGACTCCGTCAGGAGGTCTGCACCATTTAACATTGTGCACCGATCTCTGAAAGCTAGCTGCCCCTTGGTTTTGATTCAGCTCATGGCAGTAGGGTTTGTTCCACGTGCCAAGTCCCCATCACTTCGCCCTCTTCCTTCATCTCGGACCGTATTTCTATTAGTCCAAAGAGACCACAAAGTGGTTCTAACAGGCTCCTCTTTCATTAGTTAGTTTCTTGGTCGTAGTTGTTTTTTTCTTTTTTTTGGGAAGTTTGGTCGTAGTTGTTTGGTGCCTGCAGTCTTTGGCGAGTTTCTTCTTTCTTGTGTGTGTGTGATCTGTCTGTGTTGTGGGGTAGTGTGATGTTATTTGGGTATCCCCTTTTCTTCTTAATATATTGGTAGGCAGATCTGCTGCGTATTAGAGGTCAATTTGAGCGTTTCTTTGTCTCAATATCTCCCATGCTGTATTAATAGACTTCCAAGAAGAATTGACACTGCACTCTGGATTGTATCAAAGAAGATGATGGTATGATCCCAAATAAATCCCAATAAAATTCTAGCATCTAGTGTTAAAGTGGCCCATGTTTATGTTAGCTTGAGGCCTCTCAGATGATTCCAGGAACTTCTCTCTCTAAAAAAAAGAATTAAATTGAAGACAAAAACAATTTAATATGTGTTTATTATTCATAACAGATACACAAAAGCTAAGCCTCTTAGCTTATTTAAAATCCTTTTGACAAATTAAGTGATATCTATAGCAGGTTATAGACATCCTAAAGAACAGCATATGATTGGGCAGAAAATAGAATTACACATTTGTTCTCAAGATGTTAGCAAAGAAATGTTCTGCCATACCTCAATATTACCACCGTTTTACAAACAAAATTAACCCCTCTATTTATCAGTATTAACACGTCTTGCAAGGAAGATACAGTGAAAGGTAGAGAAGATATAGAGAAAAGAGGGGAGCAACATAACCTGTAAAAAACAGGCTGACCCACTCCACAGAGGGCCCTGCAGTTTTCAGTGTTGGTTTTCTAGTTCTACTCCATTCCCTGTCAACCTCCACTACAACTTCAGTTGAGGCCCTGCAGTTTCCAGTGTTGGTTCTGTACATAGCATTGGCGCCAATGCTCCTTGCTTCGCAATATCAGCGGTGCCACACTGAAATACTGAAAACTGTTAGAAATCGAGTCGTTCGACTGCGTTCTTCGTGGGAACTCTTGATTACTCGTATCAGGAACACAGATAGCTCACCTGCACGATAGCACCTGATTGCGTTCCTAGCGGGAACTCACAAGCACAAGAACACAAAGGATTTGAGAGGAAGAAATGGAGGGCTGTTGTTTCACTTAATCAAAACTGTTTACATGTGAGCTAGGGCTGTCCTTATATTGATACAAAGGTCGGTGCTACAGTAACCGTCATTGCTACAGTAACCGACATACAAAAGACAGCTCATATTACAAGAGATGCTAGCTAAGATAATTGGCTAGTCAATTTGAATTCTTCCTTCTCTTATAGCTCATCAATTTGATCTTCTCTTCTTCTTCATTTAATTGGCCACCATTGTCTTTATTTCACAACACTCCCCTTGGCCAATTATATGTCTTGCGTATGCCTCGTTAAAAACTCCCCATAAACCCAAGAGGGAAAAAAAGGTGGGAGAAAAGAGTACATCACACTCATTGCTTATGCTGCACCTGTTGCCTCGTTAAAAACCTTGCATGAGAAAACCCTGTGGGAAAAACTCATCAAGGGAAAA
The DNA here is from genome assembly GCA_015844335.1 of Chrysopogon serrulatus. Classification (NCBI taxonomy): domain Eukaryota; kingdom Viridiplantae; phylum Streptophyta; class Magnoliopsida; order Poales; family Poaceae; genus Chrysopogon; species Chrysopogon serrulatus. The sequence continues at coordinate 7,835 of JADLZL010005200.1, forward strand.
AGAGTACAACAGTTGATGTTCGAGTCAGGTCTTAGGTCCGACTTGTGATCTTCAGGACCACAATTACGAGCTATGTTTTCAGGGTTGGTCTCCCCCTGAACCCTGCAACTCTCGAAGCCGTCTCATGCCAATTCCTCGGACACACCTATAGAAACTAGAAGTGGGGCAGAGACTTTGTGAATAAATCGCTAGATTTTCACATGACCTTGCTTTTGAGGATATTTATCTCACCGCTCTTACGGAGTTCATGGGGATAAAAGAATTTTGGAGCAATATGCTTTGTGAGATTGCTCTTAACATAGCCCATATGCATCTGTGCAACACAAGCCGCATTATCTTCATAGATAATGGTGGGGGTGTCGACGATATCCAAACCACATGACTTCTGGATATGGTTAATCATCCGTCGCAGCCAAACACACTCTCGTGCGGCTTCATAAAGAGCGATTATCTCTGAGTGGTTGGTTGATGTGGCAACCAGGGTCTGCTTTACAGACCGCCAAGAGATAGCTGTACCACCACTGAGAAACACAAAACCAGTTTGTGATCTAGCATTATGGGGGTCAGACATATAGCCAGCATCAACATAACCCATCATAGTTAAATCCCCCTTCTTTGGAAACCATAACCCAAGGTCTTGAGTACCTTTTAGATATCTGAGGATGGTTTTCACGCCAACCCAATGCCTTTTTGTAGGGGTGGCACTGTACCTAGCAAACAAATTTCTTTGTAAAAAAGCAATGTCTGGCCGTGTGCAATTTGCAAGATACATTAGCGCCCCAATGGCACCGAGGTATGGAACTTCAGGTCCCAAACTTTTCTCATCCTCTTCCTTGGGTCGAAATGGATCCTTATCTGCTTCCAATGATCGAACAACCATAGGGGTCTTAAGAGGGTGGCACTCGCTCATGTTGAACCTCTCAAGTACCCTCTTTGTATAGGAGGACTGGTGTACAAACACTCCTTCAGGGAGGTGTTCGAGCTGCAGGCCCAAACAGAACTTGGTTTTTCCCAAGTTTTTCATCTCAAACTCCGCCTTGAGATAAGTCCTTGCTTCGTCAATGTCCCTTGCAGTCCCGATGATATTCAGATCATCGACATAGACGGAGATGATGCAAAATCCATCATTGGATTTCTTTATGAAGACGCAGGGACAATCATCATTATTGGTGTAGCCTTTCTCCAGAAGAAAGTTACTCAAGCGGTTGAACCACATTCTCCCGGACTGTTTCAACCCATACAACGATCGCTGCAGGCGGACGCTGAACATGTTGCGGTTTTGATTCGGTTCAGGGATCTTGAGTCCTTCAGGGACTCTCATATAGATTTCCGAATCAAGTGACCCATACAAGTATGCGGTCACAACATCCATTAACTGCATTTTTAAATTCATATTAGCCGCCATAGATATGAGATATCGGAACGTTATGCCACTCATAACGGGAGAGTAAGTTTCATCATAATCAATGCCGGGTCTCTGCGTGAACCCTTGTGCCACTAGCCTCGCTTTATATCTCACCACCTGGCCATGTTCATTCCTCTTTCGGATGAAGACCCATTTGCATCCTACAGGGATGACCTTTGGAGGTGTTTGGACTACAGGTCCAAAAACCTTTCTCGGGTTAAGCGAGCGTAGCTCTGCCTCAATTGCTGCTTTCCATTTGTCCCAATCCGAGCGCTTAGGCACTCGCTAAGGACTTTGGTTACGGATCCGGATCTATCGAGTCAAGCAATCTTTGAGGCAAAATATATGTCGACAACAAGTGGTGGTCTTTTACGTGATACGACTCTCCCCGATTCCACATAATTGGTGGCGATCTCCTCATGATCGTCCTCCCACTCATCGTGATTTCCCATAACGATTGAGTTGGGGCGTTCCGAACTTCCAATACGATAGTGCGCGCGCGACGCATTGGGATTTCCATCTTCGGGATAGGGTCCTTCAGGGACCTCCTCAACTTCGGGTTGAGTTGCCTCTTCAGGGGCATTCTCGACTCCAGGTCGAGCTTCCTCTACTGATTCTTTGAGTGGTGCAAGTGGCTCAGGCCGTTTCTGCGGACGTCTCCGCGGAACCTTGTCCTGAGCACCCGGAGGTCTCCCCCTCTTCCTAGGATTAGAGGAGACAATAGGGTTGGTAACCTTCTGGGGTACCTGAACTCTCTCCGGCGCATTCTTTGCGGTATATGCGACTTTGTCACTCTTTTATGATCGATGAAGGCATCTGGCGACTCATTTGCAAGACTTTGCAAGTGTATGATCCTCCGAACTTCCAGTTCAGATTCACTTGTGCGTGGGTCTAAGGATTGCATCCCAGCTGCATTCCATACAATTTCCGGCATTCTTACGGATGCCCTCTCCCCTAATCTTTGGGAAATGGTCTTCGTCGAAGACACAATCAGCGTACCGAGCCGTATGAAGATCCCCAGTCATAGGCTCTAAATATTTGATTATAGACGGAGTCTCATAACCAACATATATCCCCAACTTCCGGTGGGGCCCCATTGACGTACGCTGTGGTGGTGGTATTGGCACGTATACGCAAGTGACCAAATACACGCAGATGGGAAATACTTGGTTCTTTCCCACGCCACATCTGTAGGGGGATGTGTCATGATAAGCGGTTGGCTTTGAGTTGGATTAATCTTTGCAAAGCATGCAACACCGCATGGCCCCAACAAGCGGTTGGCGGCTTGCAAGCGCAACAACGGCCTCGCAATCCACTTGATCCTCTTGATCAAGGATTACGCTAGACCATTTTGTGTGTGGACATGTGGCATCGAATGCTCTACCTTAATGCCCAAGGCTAGGCAATAATCGTCAAAAGCTTTCGACCTGAACTCACCAGCATTATCCATTCGGATGGACTGAATGCGGTTGTCAGGAAAACTCGCCCTTAACCTAATTATTTGGGCAATAAGCTTAGAGAAAGCGTGGTTCCTAGTGGACAACAGGTCCACATGGCACCATCTGGTAGATGCATCAATCAGTACCATAAAGTACCTGAACGGGCCCGACAAGGGCTGAATAGGTCCACAAATGTCACCTTGTATCCTTTGCAGGAATGTTGGTGACTCATCTTTAATCTTCAGGAAAGATGGTCTAGTGATTAGCTTCCCCTTTGCACATGCGGTGCAAATAAAATCTTCAGGATTAGGGAAGCTTCTAACGTTATGGCCAGCAGAATTATTGATGATCCTTCTCATCATACCCAACCCAGGATGACCCAGTCGGTCATGCCATATTCGAAATGATTACGTATTTCGAATATGGTTTTCATCGCAACATATTCTTCAGTGGGTTTTATGTGCGTGTAGTACAAACCCGATGGCGATGAAGGGAGTCTTTCCACCACTCTCTTTTGGTACCCGTCGAATTTAGTGACGAGCAGGTATTCGGTACCTTGCTCAATTTCAGTCTCTACATGAAAACCATTCACACGGATATCTTTAAAACTCAAAAGCGTGCGCTTTGAGTCAGGGTACAATAACGCATCCTTCACAAAGATTTGTGTACCCATAGGGAGAACCAGGTGTGGCACTTCCGGTGCCCACAATATGAGCATCGCTTCCGGCAATGGTCATGATATTTCCATTTTTCTTTATCAATGTTTGAAAATATCCGGTTTCCCTTAGTATTGTATTAGTGGTGCATTGTCTACGAGAGACGATTTCCTCTTCACCATTGGGTTCCCACGAGGTTACGTTAAATACCATAAAAAGAAATTAAATTTAAATGTAAAACATATATTATAAGAAACATAATATTACATTATATTTTAGGGAAACATCACGAAGGTTTGGACCATCTACTAAGCTACAAATGCTCTTCAGGAGCATGCATGGTCAAACTCTATGGAAACAAAACTAGTATATGCGGACATCACATTTAATTTAGCATGATATGTCGAAGATTACCGCAAGTCTCCAAACATATCAATGTCATCCTGAAGGTTGTCCTCACTTTCGTCCATTTGGACGTCTCCACCGCTTGCGCCGACATCCATGTCATTGCGCTTCTCACGCTGAGCTTCAGGCCCAGTGATGAAGTGGGACTCACGTTGACCTTTCCCTTTGTTCTTGCTTTGTTGGTAAAGGTCAACAAGGTGTTTGGGGGTGCGACATGTACGGGACCAATGCCCCTTTGCCCCGCACCTATAGCAATCGCCTCGCTCTTCCCCATTGTTGTCACCTTTTTCCTTCTTGGGTTCGAATTTACCCTTAGGCTTCCCTTTTCCTTTGCCCTTAAATATGGCACGTCCCTTCCCCTTCCACTTCCCCTTTCCACGACCTCTTTTGTGGTTGCGAGAATTCTCGGCAATGTTAGCATGTGTTTCAGGCACAGCCACAGATCCAGTAGGTCGGGTAGAATGATTGTTCATGAGAACTTCATTCTGTTGTTCGGCAACTGACAGCACTTGACTCAGTTCGGAGTACTTGGTGTACTTCGAGTTTCTATATTGTTCTTTGCGGTACTATGTTGCCGTGGTGGAAGGTGGATAGGGTCTTTTCGATCATATCGGCGTCAGTGATCTTCTGGCCACATAGACGTAGTTTGGTGACAATTCTATGCAAAGCGGAGTTGTATGCAGCCACAGACTTAAAGTCTTGAAAGCGTAGATTGATCCACATTTGTTGCGCTCTTGGGAGCACGATCATTAACTGTTGGTTGAAGCGGTCCTTCAGGGACTGCCATAAAACTTGTGGATCCATCTCCGTCATATACTCGGACTTCAGTGCGGGTGGATATGATCTTGGGAGATAGTACAACGCGTTTGCATTGTCCGCCTTTGTGCGCCCATCTTTGCCCGGCCGGGGCCGGACGATGGTATGATCGAGCTTCATGCCGATGAGCTTGATTTCGACATCGGAGGCCCAAGTGAGGTAGTTGCTGCCATCCACGGCGGCGCTTGAAATCCCTCTTTGCGATAAACCGACATGCCCGCACTATTAATGTACAGGGTTAGTAGATGTCGGCGCGTAATCTCCAGGATCACGACTTATCATAGTCGTCAGGACTATGCGTGAATTTCCCAGGCGTAATCTTCAGGATTACGTTGCAATTGAACAATAATATGATTGCAATGAGATAAATATACGAAAAAAAAAAAATACCATAAGTAAATTGCAGTAAATAAATAATAGCAATAATAACATAAAGAAAATATGGTGAGCTTCGGGCCACCAATTTTTCACAGGTTTCAGGTCATGTAGTTGTGTATTGTAAGGGGCTTTGGGCCACTATTTTGTGTGAAAAGAAAGAAAAGAAAAAAACAAAACGTGCAGCCCAACTCATAGTGGGCCAAATGGGCCAAGTCCATCTCTTTGAGCCGGCCTGTGTGGCCCATAAAGGAAGGGGATCAAAACCCTAACCCTAAAATCCCCCCTCTCCCTTATCTCTTTCTCTCTCTCCCTTATCTCTTTCTCCAGGAAAAAATCAGGGAGGAAAGAAGAGAGGCGGTCGCGGCGGCCCGGGGGCGGGGCGTCTTGGCGCCGGCCGGGCCGGGGAGGCGGGGGCCGGCCGGGCGGCACGCCCCCCACACGCGGCGCCCCGGCGTTGGCGGCGGCCGCGGCGCGCGCGCGCTTATTACGCTCGTGCGGCTGCGGGGGCGGCAGGCTGTGGCGAGGCACTCAGCGGCTTGAGCCGGTGAAGGCAGCCCGGGCGGCGGCTGCGGCGTGGCGACAGCGGCTTCGGCTTCCAGCGCTGCGGCCAGAAGCGGCATCGGCGGATCAGCCTTGATCGAGGCGGCCGCGCGTGCTCGGGCAGCTGCCCGGTCGGGGGGGCGGCGACGGGCGGCTTCGGGCGCCCCGTGCCTCCGCGTTCGCCCAGCTACTGGCGCCCACGTCTTTAGGGGCGGCCGGTGAGGCCAGCCCGAGGGCGGTGGCGTGCTCGCCCGTGATCTGCGGAGGCTTGCGTGGTGGCGGCGGTTCAAGCACAGCGCACTGCGCCGGGAGGCGGCCGGCGGCGGGCGGCTGCGGGGCCGTGGCGATTCCGGCGATGGATGGCGGCAGGGCGGCGGGGCCGCCTTCATGTCACCGAGGCCGTCGGCGACACAACAGGTAAAAAGTGCTACTATTGTATGCTTGTTCATATACATAGCAAAGGATTGTATAGGAACACAAACATCTTGCTAGTGAAAGAATCGATCTTGTGTCTGTACTTGTTCATGAAACAATAACAAGCAATAGAACGCATGTCAAAGGACTGATTTCATACCTAGTGCCTTTCGCTCGGTTAGAACTTCGTGCTGATAACGTGTTAGAAATCGAGTCGTTCGACTGCGTTCTTCGTGGGAACTCTTGATTACTCGTATCAGGAACACAGATAGCTCACCTGCACGATAGCACCTGATTGCGTTCCTAGCGGGAACTCACAAGCACAAGAACACAAAGGATTTGAGAGGAAGAAATGGAGGGCTGTTGTTTCACTTAATCAAAACTGTTTACATGTGAGCTAGGGCTGTCCTTATATTGATACAAAGGTCGGTGCTACAGTAACCGTCATTGCTACAGTAACCGACATACAAAAGACAGCTCATATTACAAGAGATGCTAGCTAAGATAATTGGCTAGTCAATTTGAATTCTTCCTTCTCTTATAGCTCATCAATTTGATCTTCTCTTCTTCTTCATTTAATTGGCCACCATTGTCTTTATTTCACAACAAAAACTTGCAACAAGATGTCGCTCAGAATTCAGAAATCACCCTGTTGCCTTTGCTAATACATAAGTGCATATTTATGATAGATACATCATTATCACACTAATACGGTAGTACACTATACAGCTTTCTCTTTAATGCATGAGTATTATGCACAAGAGAAGCTCAAGCATCAACTGTCCGAAAGCAGCCCACTTGTCTCCTCCTCAACCTCAAGCAGGGGAGGGATGCTCTGCTCGCTCCAGAACACCTGCTCGGGATCCACCTCGGCCTTCACCATGGCGAGCCTCCTGAAGTTTCCCCTGAAGTACATCTCCCCCCACGGCCGGGCCGCCTCGTAGCTCGTCTCCCCCTCCACGTTCTGCCCGAGGTCGAGGTCCCTGAAGTTGACGTACGCCGCGCGCGGCGCCGCGCTCGCGTACGGCGTCATGAACCGGTGCACGCCGCGCACCCAGCCGAGGTGCGCGCCCCGTCGTGCGCGGACACGTTGGCGTCGCCGCCCCACTTGACGAAGTACTGCACGTTGTACAGGTACCCTCGCCGGTGCGCGTACGGCGTGGCGGACTCGGGCGTCGCGCCCATCGCGCCGCCCTGCGGGTCCACGTCGATGGACCCGCCTTTGTCCTCCGTGATCCGGGCGAGGAGGCCCCGCCAGCGCCGCCGCCGGGAGCGGGGACGTCAGGTAGTCCAGCTTCACCTTGTAGTAGTCCTTGGGCTGCAGGCTCCGGTCCAGCAGCACCTCCGCCGCCGCATGCCCGCTCGTGTACCCGTAGGAGTAGAGCATCGACTGGATCCAGCTCATCTCTCTGCAGTCGCTCGCCGTCACGCCGAGCTCCGGGAGGTGGGCGCTCATCTCGGCCACCATCCCGCTGCAGTTGCCGAGGAACAGCGACTTGAAGGTCACCTGCGGATGCCTCTCGCCGGACTCGTCCAGCTCCGGCTCCAGGGCCGCCTTCACGAACAGGTCGTCGAGGAGCGCGTGCGCCACGCGCTGCCACTTGGCCAGGAGCCGGACCGCCGCCTGCGTCTGCCACCGGTCCCCGCGCCGGACGAGGCGGCGCACGGTGAATACGGAGACGACGCGCGGCACGGGGACCAGCCGCACCGTCCACGAGACCACCACGCCGAAGCTCCCGCCGCCGCCGCCGCCGCGGATCGCCCAGAAGAGGCCCTCGCCCATGGCGGCGCGGTCTAGGAGCCTCCCTTCGGCGTCCACCACCTCCGCGTCCACCACGTTGTCAGCGCCAAGCCCGTGCTTCCGCATCATGGGGCCGAACCCGCCGCCGCTGAGGTGGCCGCCGACGCAGACCGTGGGGCAGATCCCCGCGGAGAACCCGAGCGCCCCGCCGCTGTCGCGCGCCACGGCGTAGTAGAGCTCCCCGAGCGTGGCGCCCGGCCCGGCCCGCGCCACGCCGCGCGCGGCGTCGACGCTGACATCGCGGAGCGCGGCGACGTCGACCACGGCGAAGGGGCGGGCGCCCGCGCCGGGCACCGAGCGGTAGGAGAGGCCCTCGTAGTCGTGGCCGCCGCTGCGGGTGCGGACCGTGAGGCCGTGGCTCCGGCAGCAGGCGACGCACGCCCGCACCTCGGCCACGGTCGCCGGGGTCAGGAGCAGCGCCGGGCGCGGTGTCCGCGAAGAGGCGAAGCGGAGGTTCTGGATGGTGGCGTTGAGCAGGGGAAGGGTACGAAGCCTCCGACGGCGCGTGGACGAGCCTGGACGGGTCGGTGGTGGCCGGCGAGAGGCGCGCGACGCAGCGGACGAAGCTCCCGTGGAGGGCGCCGCCGCCGGCGTCTTGCTCCTGCGGGGAACAAGGCGGGGCGAGGAGGAGCAATAACAGGAAGAGGAGAGAGAGGTGCGCCGATCTTGGTCGCACCACTGCCTCCGTCTTGCTCATCATTCCTTGCTCCTCCTGGCCTCCCCTCGCCTGCACGGCTACACCTACTCTGCTCGTGGTGCGTGTGGCTAAGCAAGAATGGATTAGTTGGTAATTTAGGGCCGATAATTCAACGGCGTTGGTGATAGCCTTTGAAAAATAAGAAAACATGGTGACTCAAAAGGCTTCAGTGAAAGGTTTTCTCACTTTCATTATGTTCTTTGGATTGGACCACAGTAATTTTACAAAAATTTCACTGGAACCCAGGCAGGCAGGCTAGATCGGCGGCTCTAGTGAGCAGGGCCGGAGTAGCATCGGCCACCGGCGAAGCTAGTTTAGCACGGCAGGATGCAGTCGCGGCAGCAGGTGGGAAGGTCCGAAGGTCGAGAGGAATGGCGTCAGAGAGGATTGGGTCGCCGGTGCGCCGTCGTTTTCAGGTAACCCCAGCTTTCAACGTTAGCTCACTGTCACTGGTGGCGTTTCCTACCACAAAGTGCTCGAATTTCCGGTGAATGAAGGAATAGAACTGAGCGTGCTCAAGAATGAACGCCATTGACTCCCACCCCGGGCAGCCATGTGAGATGTATTGGCAAGTTCTAGCAAAGAAAGGGCAAAATCAGAGACATTGGTCTGTGATATATATATACACACATATACATATGATGACAACAAAACCCGAGCAGCCATGTGAGATGTATTGGCAAGTTCTAGCAAAGAAAGGGCAAAATCAGAGACATTGGTCTGTGATATATATATATATATATATATATATATATATATATATATATATATATATATATATATATATATATATATATATATATATATATATATATGTTTCTTACTCCCGAAAAAACATCCTTTATCCATACTCTTCCTTGTTTCTTACTCCCTGATGGCTTGATGACAGAAACTTCTCTTGAACTAGTTGCAGCTTGTTTCAGCTTATTCTCTCTCACACAGCCAGCCAAAATCAGCCGAAATGAACAGAGCCAAGTCTTCAGAGAACACAATCAGTACACAAATGTTCGTACTGTGCCGATAGCCAAACACAAACATTAGAATCCTTCCCTCAGTCAGCTTCCAATTTTCCAGACCGGGTGACAGTAATTCGTCACCAAAAACTTAAACGCAGGTGGCAGATAAAGCATGTAACCAAAGGAAAGCCAGATCACAGGCCGTGCTATAAGATCAGACTAATATGTTTTCAAGCAACAGCAAAGAGTATGATACGAGCACTGAAATGATTCGTACGGGATTTTAGCTCTGCTAGAAGACTAAACATCAGGCCATTGAATACAAATTGAACAAAAAACCTTGGCAAGGTGATCTTGCATCCGCATGGAGCTGAGACAACAGCTCTTTTACCCACAGGTGAGGTTTTACGGACGTGTTGGCCTGCGCCTTGTTGAGGATGACACCTTCGTACTTGACCTGGAACCACTTCATGGAGTCCTCCTTGGTCACCCGGTGCTGAATCCCGACACGGGACTTGCACCTCCTGCGGCGCGCAACACGGTAGCCAGCACGCTCGAGCACGACATAGAAGTCCATTCCATAGATGCCTGTTGATGGATCATACCTGCAAAATACACAAGATATTGCTCAGTAACAGTGGCTCTGGAGATGATACATCAACTAAAAACAGAGCATATTGAAAAGTATGCGCCCCTGCCTATATACAATGGACACAGCTAACGTCTTGGATTCACATCAGTGAACATTTGAAGTCATTAAATGGCTATTGGTAAATTCTTTGCTGAATAAGGAGCAAGGAACCAATGCCTCAAATTCTTTGCTCATCGGACAAACTGGAACAACAGGAATGCGGGATATATGACAACTAAATTACAACAGGTCTGCAGGAGTGCATTTCAGTTTAAACAGTAGGAACAAATACAAAATATAAATATATATTCCCCATCCAGATAAAACTGCGGGGATGGCAAAATTCACGAACTGGCATTGTACCAACAAGAAACAGACACAATTTTAAACTACAACTGAACTGGCATTGAACTGACAGAAGAAACCATTGCCCACTTGTAAGATAACTAACTGTACAATAAGTGCAGACTAAATTGTGATTCTGGATGCTCTGTTAACAAAGTTGCCTATTACCTCAGGCTCGAACAACAAAAACCTAAAACGAACTTCTAATCATTTTTTTTAAATGCCCAAGTGAAATACGCATGCCAATTACCTCAGGCTCGAACAACAAATACCTAAACCGAAGTTCTAATCATTTTTTTTTAAAAAAAAATGCCCAAGTGAAATACGCATCTGTAAGGTTCAGAAACAGTAACTGGGCGTGGAGGCAATGGCCAAACGGAGTATAAAACAAGCTAAGAATTTACTAGCGGTGACCACATGGAAATGGAGGACCAAAAATTACGAAGCTGTCTAAGTTTTAACAACCTCAGAACCAACTGACATCGCAAACAAGAATGTACTGGCATAACACATGTTGATGTGGCGTGGAGGCCTCAATCATAGTAGCAAGATTCTCGTAGAGTAAAGATTCTCGTAAAGTAAAGACGGAGCCGTACTTGATGCCAAGGTCGATGTGCTCCTGGATGCCGAATCCGAAGCAGCCGGTGTCGCTGAAGTTCCTCCTGAGCAGCTCGTACTCCTTGACCTTGAGGCCGCTCTCAAGGAGCTGCATGGCCTTCTCGCCCCTCACCGTGACGTAGCAGGCGATCTTCTCGTTACGCCGGATGCCGAACGACCGCACCGTGTACCTCGCTGCAAGACCAAACCAAGCAACGCAGAAGCAGGCAAAAGCACGCATCCCGTCAGCGAAAGGCGAGAAACGGAGCCGCTAAGACCTAGGTAGTAGTCAGTGCGCACCCTTGGAGAAGACGGGGGTCTGGCCGCTGAGCTGCTCGAGCACCTTGGCGGCGCGGGTGAGGCGGTCACCGCTCTCCCCGACGGAGATGTTGAGGACGAGCTTCTGCACCTTGATCTCCCGCATCGGGTTGGACTGCTTCTTCTCGGACGCCTGCGGGACGCCGCGCGAGTTAGCGTCACATGTCACAGGCAGGACGAGAACGAGGACGAGGACGAGGAAGACGAGAAGACGGGAGCACGAGGATGGAATGCGGACAGTACCATGTGGGGCGAAGAGACGGCCGGATCCTCTTCTTCTCCTTCGGCGGCGGCGGGGGGTGGTGGAGGAGATGGGCGTCGAGAGATGAGTGCTGTGGCGGCGCGAGGTTAAAAGGGAGCAACCCTAGGTAGGGGGCTGTGAGAGGCTTTTCATGGGCCTATTTGGGCTTTTGGGGATCATGTGATGTGCTTTGGGCTTTGTTCAATCAAGGCCGAATATTGGGCTCTGGTATCATGGGCCGAAGAAAGGCCGAATGTAGCAGGCTGGCTGGACCGCCGTCTTCTTCTACCATTTTTTTCCTTTTCTACCTTGAGCTGCAGGGAAGTGACAAGTTGTTTGTGCAGGCGCATCGCCGGGCAAATCCCCTTTGGCAGGGTAGGGGTTCGTTGTTTCGTCGCACCTGCCAACGGAGGGTTGCCCTGCAATGGACCTCCACATTTCCACAAACACATGCTTCATTGCTTCAAGGATAGAAGAATACATAGATGGATACTGAACTACCGAAGGTAGGCATGCATGCCGTTCCGTTATGGGGTGTTGGTGTTGGTGAGAAGAGGAATGGCGGCGTCGCCTACTTATACCATGCCGGAGAGAGCATATGCGGCAGGACATGCGCTATCCGGCGTCCTCCTTTGGCCGCGCCGATAAAGCAAGGCCAGTCACCCGGAGAAATCTAAAGCAAAGATAGATACTCCTACGTGCCAACGAAAGGAAACCAAATCCATGGCTTTATTCCGACGGAGATAGGTCATGCACATGCCTGTTACGCGACGAAAGGCCGCCGGCTTTTCTGATCGAGGACGAGAAGCCTCCTCGCTCAAAAAAAAAAAAAAAAAAAGAATGCGTGGCTTTGGCTGATGCTTAACAGATCAGTGTGAACTGCAGCAGAGGTCCCTAAAACCTTTTTTGGGTACTTGTAGAGTTTAGGATTTGGGGTTTAAGGTTTAGAAGGCTTCTCCAACATACCACCGTGTTCTACTGCCTTAGGCTATCCGCACTCATTATCCTCTATTTTCATCCTCTATGTATCCTAGTCATCAAGATTCTCTCCTTTATACACGTTTCTTCCGCACCCATCATCCTCTACATCTCATACTCTATACTAACTACTAACACCGGTCATCACTTATCATCCTTTATAAATTTTATCTAAATATATCCATGTGAGATCTTGTTTTGAAGAATTTATTGTAATGAATTTAATGGTGTAATCGGAATTTAATTTGGTTGTTTGGTTTGCGAGTTATAACATTTTTTGTTAGATGAAACAGTAGGACCCATCACTACATGCAAAACCTCTCCTCCCTCTCTCCCATGCATGCACCCCTCAGTCCTTTTACAGAATCTCACTCCATCCGGTGCATGTACCGGACACCTTCCCATCCTGATTGATACCGAAGGCCAATAGCGTACCCGCTGCAGCGTTTTTTCCGCCATCTATCTCCTCCAGTATTGGATTCAGGATGTGGGTACAGACAGCCTTTAATCTCCACGTCTGCTCCTCAAGTCCATGTCATCATAAGTAGTAGTTTTGCAGCATGGCAGATGTTCTTGCAGAGGCAATAGCTCCGATTGGGATGGCCGTTTTGGCGTCGGAGAGGACGGGGAACGAGGGTTCAGGTGGCCGATGTGTATAGCTTTTGCTTGCCCACCGGTGGAGTCGTCGCCGGCGTTGGCTGTGGTGTTGCCTGGCTTCTTCGTCGCGGAGGAGCTGAGGTATGTGTGTCCTGGCGGTTGTCGTTGGGAGGAGGCGGCGTCGCTTCTAGGGAATAAGTTTTTTCGGCCTGTTCTCCTCTCCACTGGTGGCTACTCCGGATCCATCGGCGGCGGGCGCGGAGTGAGGGAGAGCTCTAGTTCTGGAAGACCCGTTCTAGATCTTGGTTTCTCCCGCTTCGGAGCTGGCTGCTTGGTGTTGCCAGCGGCCGATACAGAGGGATGGTTGTTGGTTTTGTGGTTGTTTGGCGAGTGGTCCTGTGTTTCTTCCTTGTCGCCGGTCGACGAGTTATGCAGGGTTGCGGTCAGAAGAGTACGGGACGTGTCCCCGGCCGATGTCCTTCCTCCGTCGAAATCTACTGCGGCTCGAATCAAAGCCTTCGTGCGATGGTACATCCTCGGCCATGGTGTTCGTCTTCTTCTTCCCGATCCGTGTGCCGGCATGGTGGTGGCGGTGGTGGAAGACGAATGGCGGCGGCGGCAAGCATGTAAGAACCGGAGGACCTCTTTGTAATTTTTTCTTTTCATAGGGTCTTTTTGTGCAAGTTGTGTGGGACATTTTGCCCTTTCTCGTATCCTTCTAGATGTACCTGATTTGTCTTTGTTGTACGCTCTGTTTTCTTTAATCTAAATACAGGTACTTTTGATAAAAAAAAAGCTCCAATTGGAAAGCTAGACATCTCTCATTCTCTTGGAGCACGGGTTGCAGTAAGAAAGGGTGCTGCCTCTGCCCGGTGGTCATAAAGATATAAAGCCAAGCACTCATGTCGGTGTTAGCAGCCAAAGATCGGGGAAGAGGAATAGATCGAGAAGCGGCATTAGGGAGACAGATGAGGAAGGTTCTAGAAGGCCCTATAAGTAGAAAACCGGGTACAGAGAGAGATGGGGAAGATGAACAGTAACGAGAAGGGGAAACTCGAGAGGGAGGATGACCTATTTGGTTCTGATTGTTCCATGCCACATCCTCAGAGGTGACTCCCCATTTGTAGCGTTGGTCTGCATGAGCTGTTGTCATGGCCCAGCAGACCACTCGGCCCATAGCACGATGTCAGCCCATAGGGATGATTACTAACATTCTCCCCCTCCTTAAAAAATCGGCTTGCCCCTAAGCCGATGCATGGTGCCACCAGGATCCTGTGGAATTTGTAAGAACCGCATCTTTGCTTTCGGGGAGTGTGGACTGTATTCCCATAGAAGAAACAAACTTGTTGGAGAAGCTCATGTGATCCGAACATAACTCGTTCAATCCAAACCCATCACCGTCGACGAGAATCTCTTGCATGCTACCACCTTGTATGTCATCTGCAGTAGATTTATGCCACCGTCGTGTTGGTGTGCACCGCATGTGTCACCATGTTCATTGTGTGCACTATGTTTTTGCCTCTGTAATTTTGTGTGAACCGGGTAGCATCACCTTGTCTATCATGAGCAGAAAGTTCTTGCATCGCAATAATCTTTGTTATGCATCGGGCAGCAGCAGTGGATCTTCTTCCCTTGCTAGGCCATAGAAACAAGCTCTTTGGAGCACAAATATTTTCAGTGTACCAATGACTACGAGGAAGTGAATGCAGACCAAGCTTATCAAGTAATCTCAGCGCCATTCCTAGCTTGTAGAAGATCTTGGTTGATAGCAAACACCAACACAGCGCCATGTGACTCATCCTCATTCGACATTCTGAACTTGAATCCTTTTCCTCTGCTTAGGACAAGTAAGATAGTCACATGTACTCTTGACGAACTTCCCAGATGTATGAGCTGTTGACAAAAATTTTGCACACAAGTCGCCGAGCAATGAACACTCTCTTGTGATGTTGCAAATATGTCTGTATTCATGGCTTCTCTCACCGCGGCTTGCCACGTAAAAATAGGGCTCCCAATCACCACCGTGTAATGCATCTCCACCGAGGCTAGCAATGAACCTCTCCAAATGCACTTGACAACGAACACACCGAAAGAATTACCAATATCAGAAGTAAGCTTAGCGATCTCAGAATCGGAACCATCACACTTCCGTTGCATGAGAGAATTGTTTTGTGGCACTCGAAATTCAAAACTCAATGCTCCACTAGCAACAACAATACCCACTGATATCACCATTGTACATGTCAGAAACTCCTGAAGTGCAGTAGCTGGTACACACCTGATGTCCTGCAGCAGGTGAAGTGGCCAGGGAGGGTTCCAACTCATTGAACAACCATTGCTCCAGAAGAAAGATGGCCATGGACTTGGTCGTATAGCAGCACCATCACATTTAAACTCAACCTGAACATCTGGTGGTGGCCATGGTTGCTGCAAGTGAAAATTCTGGACCTCTAGTGCATGCTCATCGAGAGGAACCCAAATGACAGAGTCCACCGTCTGAACATCAGGAGGCGGCCACGGTTGTCTATGCGGCACTGCATCCCAGCTGCAACTAAATGGAGGTGAGAAACAGCTCTGTATGAGGATGATGCCATGCGTCGAACACCTGATGGACGCCATGGCCACAGCAGACGCCGCAGCAGGAGCCTCTGCTTCGACGGCACCACCCAAACATTTTGTCGAGCAGTTGGCGGACGTGTACATGCAGCTCGCAATGTGCTTGACAAGGTCGTCAAGGCAGGGCAGGCGGCTGTCTAGGACGTCCTCGTAGACCTTGGCGGCTACCCTGGCCACGGTACACGCTGAGATGGCGCGGATGTTGAGGAAGGTGAGCCCCTTCGCGAAGTGCTCCGGTAGCACCTCCGAGGTGGCCAGCAGCATGTCGTCGCGGATACGGATGGCGCGGCACACGGTGGCTTCCGAGGGCGCTGGGCGGGCGGTGGATAAGGCGCCTGTGCGGAGCTTGGGGAGGAACGCCACGGAAGGAATGGCGTGGAACGCTGGTGCGTGCAGGTCGCCGCTTACCATGGCCACCGCGGGGCGTGAGACAGATCGGCTCAGCTCAGCCGCGGGGCGAGGAGTTCCGACCCCAGCTTGGACCAGAGCGCGAAGCGGCCCACCGAGACGGGGGAGAGGTCCGACTCGAGGACGACTCGCGCGAGCACGCCCGGTCGCTCGATGGTTGAGGTTGGAGAGAGCGGGCGTGACCGTGGCGGTGGTAGGCGCGACACGGAGTCGGTGTAGGTGGGCACGGCGAGCAACCGTCCCTCTCCCTCGACCTCGAGCTCCTAGATTCGGGCGTTGGTACGCAGCCGACGCGGCGCCTACCTTGGGCGGTGGTGACAAGATCCGCACCATCGCTCGCATTGGATAAGAAGCCGGCCGAACGAATACCGCCTCGTGCTTGGCTCGCGGGGGGGTCGACCGCCATGGGGCACGGACGGAGGCGAGCTCGTCAGACGCGGTGGTGGCGGAAGGCGCGGACGCAGAGGCACCGGAGGAGGGGTTGTCGGTGGGCCGCTGGAAGAGCCCACCCCAATTGTCGGGCGATGGATGGATTGCGCCGCCGTGTTGCTGGATGGAGTCGTTGGTTGCTGGAAGAGGCCGCCCGCCGACCGCCCACAATCGTGCGCCAATATCCACGGCGATGGAGTCGCCGCCTCCATCGGAAGAGACCGCCTGGGCCGCCGGGTAACGACGGTGGGCGCCCGATGGCCGCGCCCCGGGTCAGAACGGATTCGACCCGAGAGGTCTCTCGAGTGGCCCCGGCCTCGAGAAGCGCCGCTCCCACGTAGCGCCCATGTCGTCGAACAGCTTGGATAGGGCGCCGAGGATGAGCTTGGCATCGAGGGGACTCATGGTGATAGATACCGAGAATCGACGGCTCTGATACCAATTATTAGCAGCAGTATCAGGGGAAGAGGAATAGATCAGAGAAGCAGCATTAGGAGACAGATGAGGAAGGTTCTAGAAGGCCCTAGAAGTAGGAAACCGGGTACAGAGAGAGATGGGGAAGATGAACAGTAACGAGAAGGGGAAACTTGAGAGGGAGGATGACCTATTTGGTTCTGATTGTTCCATGCCCCATCCTCAGAGGTGACTCCCTATTTGTAGCGTTGGTCTGCAGGAGCTGTTGTCATGGTCCAGCAGGCCACTCGGCCCATAGCACGATGCCAGCCCATAGGGATGATTACTAACAGTCAGGGAAGGAGATAAACGCCCTATTCGCTTGTCTTATCAGCCCTGCCGTTAGTATTTTTCTCTCACACTAAATCAGCTGGCTTGTCTTATATCGGTCGGCTTATATCACTAGCCGAACACCCCCAGAGCTATTGGCAGACCAACCAACCTGCCTCCGTTGAGTTTTGAGAGCCTGATTGTTTTTGTCTACAAGTACTGTTACCTTTGACTGAGGCCAACAAACTTGTTAACCTGTATTAGTGAAGCCCTGATATTTGCTCAATGGCACCAGACAAACTGACTGCTCTGCATCTAGAATTCTAGATAAACGATCAGGAAGGAATTCAGGATGGGACGGCGCGGTAGGCGGCTCTTGGGAGCCCCAACAGCTAGCCTCCTTCGCTTGACGGTATTGCACAATCTTACAAATTGGAGAGATGGCGACAGACTTGAGAAGATCCATGCGAATGTCCAGCGGCAATGCACACCATGTGTCACACACGAAAAAGGCACACAGCTAGCTCTTCTTCTTTTTTTCCTTTGACGAGATGCGATTTTTCATGCATGGTCCACATGATAGGGTCAATATATTCCTACTGTGTCTGTGTGCGTGCATGGCCTCCATCCCTGCAAGTACAACTTGAAGCCACAACATCATTGTAGATTGTACTACGCTTTGTTGAATGAACTGCAGTTGCAGCTGGTACATTTATCTTTTAATTAATCTGAGCATGCAGCGACAGCCGTTCGATCGATAAAGATCTACTAATAAATAATTAACGAGCAAGAAGGCTAAGCTTAGTTAGTAGGGACGGGGGAAATTAAAGTGCCATGGATTATTATTCTGGATGATGACACCATGGCGGCGGATGATGACACCATGCCGCCTAACATAGAGCGAGGGGAAGGATGAAACGGAGGGAGGAGGAGAACCATGCAACATGCCTGTGCTGCTTTCTATGCATGGCATGCAGCAAGAGCAGCACGAGAACAGAAGCTTCCCCTGGAATGGTTCCGATTGTGTAGCACATGCCGAGCATATCCAGATTTCGTCTTCAGATTTTTCCTCTGGTGGTTGCAGCCTTTGTGTGTATATATAGCTGACGCCTGGCAGGGAACCAGAGGTAAGTGCATGGATAGCTAGGTGAGGAAGAGAGAAGAAGAGAAGGAAACAATGGCAAGCAGTCAGCAGAGGATGGTGCCATGAGCATGTCCGTGTGTGAAGAGGGTGAGAATCACAGTGCGGTTCTCCTCTGGCATGAACGAAGGCTGGAGCAGCGGCTTGCCACATGGCTAGGCCGCAGCCCTTTCTTTCCTTGCCAAAGGAGAATTGCCCTGCCATTCAGAACCCTGTATTTTGGAAGCTTTGGTGTTAGTTTTTTTTTTTTTTTTTTGAGTCCTTGACATTGACAATAACTTCAATAGTAAAGGGAGAGAGACAGCGTCTAATAAGCTGATCGTGGACTTCCCCGAATTTTGAACTTCTTATCACATAATAAAGGTTCTTAGTTTTCCAGTAATTTTTCAAAAAAAAAAAAAACTATAAATTGGTCCGAACCTGAATTCCATTACCATGACAAGTTTACGAAATCTTAATGTTTTCAGCATACCTAATTACTACTAATTACCCAGGTATTACCATCTATTGCAATTAGCCGTTCTGGAACACAAAAGAGCCATATATAAGACTTACACGACATACAGACCACTAACTGTGAGTATGTGACCCAACCATACTCCACTCAGAGACTTAATTAGACGATGCACATTGCCCACCCCTATTCCCATAAACACATGTACGCGCACATCTTACTCTTGCAGCAATTCTGGGAGACTGAGTTGTGCAGAAAAGAGTCCAAACAATAAGCAGTGTTGTGCAGAAAAGAATCCTGTAACACCCCAGGTGTTACGCAATCTGAGATCCCACCATATCATCATATTATGCATTAAGCATCATGTTTATTAATTCAATGATGATGCAATTAGCATATCATCATATGTATCATTAGATTGATCACCAAGTATTAAGTGCATTAGTGCATTTCATGGTGTAATGATTCTTGCATAAGTAATACTTTGTCTTGTGTGTTAAGTGTGATTGAGATGTTAATCATGCCTAATGATCTTTAGTATAGCTTGCTATGTTTGTCAATTAGAATAGTGTGGAAAAAAATTAAATTTCACTTACATGTTTAATCAAGTTTATAAAAGTGGTTAAACTAAAATCAACCTTGGTGTGTAAAAGTGTTTGGCTAACCATGTCTAACATCCTAAACATCTTTTACAAGTCAAATGATGTAAAAGGAAGAATCAAATTTGAATTTGAATTCAAATCCCAAACCCTAGCCCAAGTGGCTAGTGTTGGGAATTGAACTTCATTTTCAATTTTGATGAGCTAACTATAATTAATTTTCTAAATAAAAGTTGCTAATCTTTGGCACCATTTCAAAGTATAAACTTTATACTTTGAAAATGTGCTATTGGTTAGGTCCCAAGATCACCAATTAATCATTAATTAATTGCCCAAACAATCAATTTGAATTCCCTTTTCAAAACCTCGATTTTCAAAAGGTATCTTTCCCCTTTTTAAATTGCACCCCAAATATTCAAAATTTGGGAAAACTTCCAAAATACAGGTTGTACATCTTTTTGAGCTCTACAAGTTTGGTAAATAAAGTTTTTCAAGTTTTTGAATAAAATTAAAAGTAATTTCAAAAGTTTGTCAAATGAGGATTTAACCCCTTTTTGATTTTTAAACTCTAATTCGAAAAAATTATTCAGTTTCATGCAAAACTCCTTTAATAAAAGTTGTAGATCTTGGAAAATGGAACAACTTTTATTTTTATATATTTTCATCTTTTATTCAAAATTTGAAAATAATTTGAAATCCCAAAAGCTAGGGTTTAATTCCCTTTTTCAAATTCAAACTGCAATTTCAAAACTATTTGAAATTTGACAAAACTTGTTTAATGAAAGTTGTAGAGATTAAAATTTTGAGCAATCTGTATTTTTGGATATTTTTGAGTTCAGCTCAAAGTTTGAGAGTAATTTTGAAAAGAAATTGCTATGCTACAAGAACTGGAGGGAGAGAATCTTCTCCCTCGCCCGCCCATGCCCATGTCTTTGTGCAGGCGACGACGCCGTGGCTTCATCTCCGGCAATTTGTGCACGCAAGCACTGGCCGATCAAGCGTGTCCAAGCTTGCGCAGCCTTCGGGCGTTTTGGAAGCCGTCCTCCCCCTCTTAATAATTGCACCGGTCCTCTCCCTCCTCCTTTCTCTTCCTTCTGCTCCGCCGCCGTGCTCGTCTCCTTGCCGGCAAATTCGCGCAACACGTGACACCACCGTCCCAACTACCTTGTCAACATCTTCGTCACTCCTCTATGACCCTTTTGAGCCACCGATCGCAAGCCAATTCCGCTGGAGTAGCCCATGCGGCTTCTCCTCCTCCTCGCCCGGCGAGGAGCACCGCCGAGGTCGTCTCGCTTACCCGACCCTCTCCGGCGAACCTGCGCTTGAACCGGCGTGTGCCCCCAGCTCCGCCTTTAGGCGATGATCACCCTCGGGTCGTTTCAAGCTCTCTACCGCCGCAGCCTTACCGGAACGGGACTTCACCGCCGGTCTTGCGTGCCTTGTCTCCACCGGCTGAGCTCACCTCCGCCGCGGCCGTCCCTCTGCACCGCCTCCGCTCCAATCAATCAGTGAAGCAAGTCACGGTAAATCTTCTCATGCTCCTCCGAGGCTCAATCGAGCCTTTTGTCCGCCGTAACTGCCATCCCGTGTCGCCGCCGTCGTGACCGACATGGCTGAGCCGCCATGGCCGCCGCCATGTCTGCTCCGGTCGTTCACCGATCGAATCCGATAGCGCATGAGGTTCACCGTGCTTCAGGTCCCTGTTAGCCTGTGCTGCTTGGGCCCGCCGCCGTCCAGCCACCGCCAGCCAACCTCAGCCATCGCCGGTCGTCGCCCCTCCCTAGTTTTGAACGGGAGAGGGAAGGAGAAGGAAGCCGGGCCAGGCCACAGCTGGGCTGGGTTGGGCCGTGGCCCGGTCCAGCGGGGGGGAGGTGTTTTATCTTTTTTCCAAAATGAAATTTTTCCTGATTTTCTGATTTTCATAATTAAATAATCTAGGCAATTAAAAATATGATAAAAATATGTATGTGATCTTCATAAGGTTTAGTTTCATAGAAAAATATGTTTGCAGTATGTTAAATACTTTTGTCATATTTAATAATTACCTCTTTTAATTAATAAATGAATGATGTTTGATTTTTGTGGAATAAAGTATTAGTTAAAAAATCATAAAAAATTAGGGTTAAGATTTTCATGCTAAAAGGAACCTTCACTAAAATTTTGGTATTGTTTGAAAGAAGTTTATTTTAATAACTAATTTCCACCTTATTTAATGACCATAACAATGATTAATAAAATAACCATTAGTTAATTAGTTTTTTAATTAAAATATTAGTTAATTTGTGGTATTGTTTGAAGACCATGAATCATAATCACTCAAATGGTTCATGGCTTGATTGTGTAGTATTAGTAGTCGTCGTCATCATATGTGTAGTAATAGTAATAGTATCCTCACATGTGTAGTAATAAGTTTAATTATCGAGTTTAATTAGCGGCTTTCAACAACCGTAAAAATGATTAATAGTCGTTAACCTTAATCAATATAGGTTGATTGACTTTGGAATTGAATGATGACCCTAGGTCATTAACCCTAATGACCTTCGGCAATTCAATTACGTTGATTGCGCTTTGTTGGTATATTTAACGCACACAGAATAATCAAAGAGATAAATCCGCAAGCGCACGGATACCGCTGTAGCTTTCACCAAGAGTATTCCAAGGTATCGAATTTCCACGAGGAACGCGAAGTGATCTAGTAACGAATCAAGAGCGTCTAAGGATAGAAAAGATAAATGTTTTTGGTGGGTAGAGAGGGGCTATCTAAGGTGATCTAGATAACTAAGAATCAAACTCATGATACTTGTCTACTTTGGAGCAACAGTACCTATCCAACTCTCGAATAAGACTGGGAAGAAGGTAGCTGGGTAAGGCTGCCAAAAGCTCTACGAAACACCAACTCCGACGTGGTGGAATACGAAGACCAACAGAGCTGTTACCTCTGAAAGCTACCACAACTAACCGTAAGAATTGGGCGTAAACTCAGGTAAACTCTAGCCTAGACACCACGTCTACGCTATCGATTACTACTATAACTACGCGCAATAACTAGAGCACTCAATACGAGCTAAGATCCCGTAAACAAAGTAAAGTAAGAACAAAACTTAAATAAATAGAAAACTTAGAGTTACCAACTGAAGAACTTGAAGAAGATTCGTCTCCGTAAAGGTACAAAGTTGAGGAAGATCCGTCAAGCCGGTTCCTCTTCTACTGCCTCGTCTCCTCTCTCCCTATTTTCTACTTTACAAGAGCTTTGGAGATGAGAGTCTATCCTTTCGAGGGACGCCTCTACATCTCCATAATATGGTGCACTAAAATATGAGGGTCTACCTCTTTATTTATATCCTAGAAAAACCTCCACCTCTTCTAGACAGACGATGTGGGACTAATTCTTCCACCGTTTGCTCTGTTGGGCCCTTATACATTCAACTTGGGCCTTCCAATCATTTCTCATGTGAGCCCACTCAAGGGAGCAGCTTGGGGCATCTCTCTTTGGCCTCTATCATGCCATATGAGCCTCTTCTCACGTCATGGACTTGCTTGGGCGTCGGGCCCATTAGTGATAATTCTCCTTTATTTGTAAAATTAATATCTTTTCACTCCGGACTCCAAATATAGCAAATGATATGTCCGTTTCGATCGTCTCGACGAGCCCGTCGCAATGATGTAGTCCAATTCATCATTTGGGATACTTCTATTCTGTGCAAAAATTGGATATACCTGCAAAACGATCGAGAACAACACAACTCGTGGAACTCGTTAGAATCAAACCCTACAACTATGCTTTATGATTCTTTTCATGTTAATTCATGCAATAATTGATGGTATAAAATAGGCATTAAGGACCATCAACAAGTTCCCCAAGTTTAACCTTTGCTTGTCCCTTAGCAAAGCCAAACTCAACAATGGATCAGGAGTTGCTGCTATATTTTCACTTCCAACAAGTACACATATCTTCAAACAAAAATTCTCTTTTAGATTTGAAAATCATATTATTGATCATGGGGCTTATTGCTCTTACCTTGGATCTTGAGTAACTGAAAGATAGAATGATCAAATCAAGTACTATGTCTCTAGTTCTTTCACTTCACCTTTCAATCCGGAGTTTTCATTATTAATTATATTATTATTAATTTTTTTCAAAAGCTTAGAGACATATTGTTGTTAAATTAAACAAAGGATCCATAGAGAAAGTCAATCACACCATTGAATCGAGAAGTGCATGTATATGGAAAATGGAGTCGATTTTTTTCTTTTTAATTTATCACTCTCTTCTGTTTATTAGAGACACATGGCTATGAGGCTAATTCTACTATCGGGCACGTGCCCATTTTTTTTTCTGATATTCATTTTTCGAGGTTCGGACACTTGTCCCTTTTTATTTTCTCGGGATCTATCTTTTTGAGGTTTCGGACACTTGTCCCTTTTTATTTCCTCGGATACTTTTGCATAGCCACATGTCTTCCAATAAACTTTTGAGAGGATAGCAACAGATAATTATGAGCATTTATACAGAAAATGAATGGAATGTGTAAGTGATCTCAATTCAATAGCATGATAACTTCGCATAGGGTCAACAAGGTTTAATTTAACTCAATGCAATTATTAGTCATATTAATATTGGTAAATCTCCGGATCTCTAGTGTTGTTTAGAACAAGATAACAAGTAGCTCGATCATCATCGTATCATACCTACCAATTACTTAGACCTTAGATCAAGCATTTGCTACCCATGCATTTAATTTTATTGTAAGACATTATTATTAATTTAAGAGAACTCATGCTTGGAAGTAGGTCTTTGGAAAGAAATTACAATAGAGCAACTATTCATCATTTCCAAGACAAAATCATATTGTTCTTCAGTTTTTTATTTGACTCTTAATAAACTAGACCGAATGATAAACACTCTATGATCACACCTTAATAAATAACTAAAGTATCTTTATTTAATTTTAATGATCATTCATTTATTTTTAATTAATAACTCACAAAAGACTTGATGACGTGGACCTTCTTGTGCCCACATATTTTTTGGTATTTTATGACTATAAGATAGACTCGATAATCGCGTAGGTATACTTACCTCGATAACTAGGGGATGCCCTCCCCAAGCTAGATGTTTGCTTAGTCCTTGTTCACTCTTATGACCTCTTCTTAAACTTCTAAATCCTGCACAACTTAAATAGACACAAAACTCGTGGAACAAATTAAGTGTTAAGCATATAAGTTTCAGTTGTCCAGGGTCTTGGTGATTGAATTCCTTTTTAGATAGGATCATTAAATTGTAGAAATTCAATCAGGTCTATTTCTTCTAAGTTCTCGTTTCAAGGAATAATTTCAAACGTTGGCCATTTACCTTGAAGATGTTACCCGAGTCATCTTGAATTGTAATGGCTCCATGTGATGAGGTTTCAACTACCTTGAATGGTCCTTCCCATTTGCTTTGAAGTTTTCTATGGCCAAAGAGCTTTACTCTTGAATTAAATAGTAGGACCTTATCACCAGGCTTGAACTCCTTGTGCTTGATTCTCTTATCATGCCATCTTTTTGTTCTTTCTTTGTAAATCTTGGAGTTATGATAGGCCTTCTCTCTCCATTCTTTAAGCTCAGATATTTGCATTTGACGATTCTTGCCAGCAAGATGGATATCCATATTCCATTTCTTGATTGCCCAGTAAGCTTTGAATTCTAATTCAACAGGCAAGTGGCATGTTTTACCATATACCAACTGATAAGGTGTCATGCCTATGGGTGTCTTGTATGCAGTTCGATAAGCCCACATTGCATCAGAAAGCTTGTACTTCCATTTCTTGCCCAGTTCATCCACAGTCTTTTGTAGAATGTTTTTGATTTGCTTATTTGATGTTTCAGCTTGACCGCTTGTCTGAGGGTGGTATGGAGTTGCAATGTTGTGTTTGACTCCATTTTACGCTAAGAACCTGTCGAAATCTTTTATCAATGAAATGAGGTCCTCCATCACTTATGACCAATCTAGGCATTCCAAAACGTGAAAATATTACTTCATTGAACATCTTCTTGGAATGCTTGAGTCGGCAACTCGACATGGTAATGCTTCTACCCATTTGGACACGTAGTCAATCGCTACCAAGATATATTCTACATCTCCCGACTTTGGGAGTGGTCCCATGAAGTCAATTCCCCGGACATCAAACAATTCCACTTGAGGTTGTTCGTGAGTGGCATAGCATCCCGAGTATTAATGTTTCCACGTTTTCGGCATCCGAGACATCTTCGATAAACTCTTTTGTATCTTGATACATCGTTGGCCGTAAGAATCGCTTTGCCAAATCTTGGCATGTGTATGGAATGCTCCATAATGTCCTCCATAGGGTGATGAATGACATCTCTCAATGATCTTCATGCCTTCAATTGTAGGGACACACCTCCGTAGCAATCCATCGGCACAGATCCTCAGTAAAGATATGGATCGTCCCATAAATGGGTACGACTCTCATCTTTGGAGCTTCCTCTTGTCTCCTCCCGGTGGAATATAACCTCGCAACCATATAGTTGACAATATTTGCGTACCAAGGATCGAGTCCGTTACCGCGAGGAGCGTGTCATCCCTTAGATAGTCATTAATAGGTAGCTCATATGTGTCTTTATATTGGAGTCTAGATAAGTGGTCAGCTACTGAATTTTCTACTCCTTTTTATCCCTTATTTCTATGTCAAATTCTTGGAGCGTAAGAATCCATCGGATTAACCGAGGCTTAGCATCTTTCTTAGTGAGGAGGTATTTAAGTGCAGCATGGTCTGTGTATATTATTACTTTCGTTCCCACTAAGTAAGATCTAAACTTGTCTATTGCAAAGACCACCGCCAACATCTCTTTTTTCAGTGGTAGCATAATTAAGCTGTGGTCCGCACAAGGTTTTGCTAGCATAGGATATAGCGTAATGTCTCTTATCTTTGATTTGTCCTAAAAACCGCACCAACCGCAAAGTCACTAGCATCACACATGATTTCAAAGGGTAGACTCGGTCGGGTGGTCGGATAATTGAGCCGAGATGAGTGCCCTCTTGAGAATCTCAAAAGCTTCAAGGCATTCCATATTAAAAATAAAAGGTACATCTTTGGCCAGAAGGCTACTCAGGGGTCTAGCAATTTGAGAAAAGTTTTTAATGAAACGCCTATAGAACCCTGCGTGGCCTAGAAAGCTACGAATGCCTTTTACATTTGTGGGAGGTGGAAGTTGTTCAATAACTTCAATTTTTGCTTTATCCACTTCTATCTCTCGTTCGAACACCTTGTGTCCTAGCACTATTCCTTCCCGCACCATAAAATGGCATTTTTCCCAATTTAGGACTAAGTGCTTTTCTTCACACCGTTGTAAGACTATGTCTAAATTCTCTAAACATTCATCAAAGGTTTTGCCATACACAGTAAAGTCATCCATGAATACCTCCATGATTTTCTCGATCATATCGGAGAAAATAGACATCATGCACCATTGAAAAGAAGCTGGAGCATTACACAGCCCGAACGACATTCGTTTATATGCATAAGTTTCATATGGGCATGTGAAAGTAGTCTTACTTTGGTCATCTGGGTGGATTGGAATTTGGTGATATCCGGAATACCCGTCAAGGAAACAAAAGAAAGAGTGATTTGCAAGTCGTTCCAACATTTCATCAATGAAGGGTAACGGGAAATGATCTTTCTTTGTAGCCTTATTAAGTTTTCGGTAGTCAATGCACATACGCCACCCCAAAGGATGCGACGTTGAGGGATGAGCTCATTCTTCTCATTCCTAACGACCGTCATTCCTCGTTTCTTTGGCACAACTTGGACAGGGCTAACCCACTCGCTATGAGGTACGGGATAAATAATCCCAGCGTGTAAAAGCTTAAGGACCTCTTTCTTAACAACTTCTCGCATTGCATTGTTAAGTCTCCTTTGTGGTTCCCTCGATGGTGAAGAATCAGGATCGGTGGGAATACGATGAGTGCAGAGAATGGGACTAATTCCCTTGAGGTCTTAGAGTGAGTAGCCTATAGCTGATTTATGTCTTTCTAGGACAGTGACAAGTTGATAAGTTTCATCTTGGGAAAGCTTGTCACTTATGATGACAGGTGTTTCTCGGTTATTATTGAGAAAGACATATTTTAAGCCAGAAGGAAGGGGTTTTAGCTCAATAGAGGGTTGTGATGGTTCCTCTATTTCCTCTATCTTTACAGGCTCTGCCAACTCTTCCTCTTCTTGAATAAAGTGTTCATCATCTAGAGTTGGTTGGACCATATCTTCTAAAGATACTATTAAGACTTCCTCAATAGGGTCTGGTCCAGGCTTGGGTTCTACTATTGTATTATTTGAGCGTGCAAGAGAGATGGTGATAGGAGAACTTTCTAGTTTTATATCTAAGAGACCCTGTTTTTGTCTTTCTTGAAAGAGCGTCCCAAAAGGTACACCAATCAAGATGGATGCGCCCGAGATGTCAAAGATATGAAAATCTAAGCGATACTCGAACTTCGTATTCGCAATGGAATAGACCTTATGACCCCATAACTTTCAAGAGTAACTCTAGGAGGAATTCGTAAAAGCTTCTGAGATGGAGTCAAGAACTCGTTGGGGAAAAGTTGTTCGGCTAAAGCCTTTGAAATGATATTCATCCCAACGGTTGGACTATAGTAAGCCTCTATAGTGGTTCCCTTAATAAAGCAAGTGATGACATCTGAGGGAGCATTGATTCGGGCTACCTCAGTGGATAACTCCGTTTCTGCCAACCACTCATGACTCATGATGGCTGATAGTCCTTTAATATGTTCCATAAGGAGAGAATCATTATTTGGGCCATCATCGCCCTCATATGACACAGAGTGTGTCGAGGCTTCACTTAAACCGGTAAATTCGAGGCATTGCCAAAATCTCAAAAAAAGATCATCCTCGATTTCAAAAGGGAACATGGAAGGATGAGGTTCATCATCTTCTAAAATGTGTTGCATTTCCTTTATTAGAGATTCTTTAACAACCAAATCATCTATAGGATTTAAAGGAATTTTAGATTCGGTTGTATCTATCTCCTCTTGTTGGTCGGGGCTTGGCTTAACTTCTTCTTCAGGAAATTCATCAAAGATGCCAGTGTAAGGGGTGTTTTCAAGAATTTTCTCTAGTATGGCTTTCCCCTCACTCATGGTGTTGTGGGAGAATGAACCTCCAGAAGATAAGTCAAGATGTAGAGCAGCTTCCTTGTTAAGACCAAGATGGAAGTGGTAAAGAAGCACGTGGTCAGGCAAGTAAAGGGTTGGACCGGTATTGATAAGATTTAAAAACCTAGCCCAAGCTGCTCCTAATGTCTCCTTCTCCTTTTGTTTAAAGGTAAGAATTTCTACTCGAAGAGCGGCGATCCGAGGAAGAGGGAAGAAAGCAAGACAGAATTTGTCTCGAAGTTCCTCCCAATTTCCTTTTACTCCTCCTACAGTATGAGCATACCACTGTTTCGCTCTTCCTAAAAGGGAGAACGGAAATAATTTCCATTTAATGGTCTCTTGTGTCATGCCAGCAATATTCAAGCAAGAACACAATTGCTCAAATTCTCTAAGATGGGTATATGGATTTTCGTCTTCTAATCCAGAGAAGGATTGCTCCCGGACCATGGCTATGAAAGCAGGGCGAAGCTCATAGCCATCAGTGAGTATAGGATGTGATGATGGTGGAGGCTCCAACAACTCGCCCTTTGGAGCCGAAAATTGAAAGATTGGCGTGGAATCCATATGGTAAGGGTAAAGGTGGTGATAAAAGGGAAAATAAAAGATACATGGACGAACTTGGCTCGTTCCCAGAACAGCTACCGTTCCCCGGCAACGGCGCCAGAAAGCTTGTTGGTATATTTAACGCACACAGAATAATCAAAGAGATAAATCCGCAAGCGCACGGATACCGCTGTAGCTTTCACCAAGAGTATTCCAAGGTATCGAATTTCCACGAGGAACGCGAAGTGATCTAGTAACGAATCAAGAGCGTCTAAGGATAGAAAAGATAAATGTTTTTGGTGGGTAGAGAGGGGCTATCTAAGGTGATCTAGATAACTAAGAATCAAACTCACGATACTTGTCTACTTTGGAGCAACAAGTACCTATCCAACTCTCGAATAAGACTGGGAAGAAGGTAGATGGGTAAGGCTGCCAAAAGCTCTCTACGAAACACCAACTCCGACGTGGTGGAATACGAAGACCAACAGAGTTTGTCACCGAAGGCTACCACAACTAACCGTAAGAATTGGGCGCAAACTCGGGTAAACTTTAGCCTAGACACCACGTCTACGCTATCGATTACTACTCTAACTACGGCGCAATAACTAGAGCACTCAATACAAGCTAAGATCCCGTAAACAAAGTAAAGTAAGAACAAAACTTAAATAAATAGAAAACTTAGAGTTACCAAGCGAAGAACTTGAAGAAGATTCGTCTCCGTAGAGGTACAAAGTTGAGGAAGATCAAAAATCAAGCTTCGGTTCCTCTTCTACTGCCTCCCTCCTCTCTCCCTATTTTCTACTTTACAAGAGCTTTGGAGATGAGAGTCTATCCTTTCGAGGGACGCCTCTATATCTCCATAATATGGTGTACTAAACTATGAGGGTCTACCTCTTTATTTATATCCTAGAAAAACCTCCACCTCTTCTAGACAGACGATGTAGGACTAATTCTTCCACCGTTTGCTCTGTTGGGCCCTTATACATTCAACTTGGACCTTCCAATCATCTCTCATGTGAGCCCACTCAAGGGAGCAGCTTGGGGCATCTCTCTTTGGCCTCTATCATGCCATATGAGCCTCTTCTCACGTCATGGGCTTGCTTGGGCGTCGGGCCCATTAGTGATAATTCTCCTTTATTTGTAAAATTAATATCTTTTCACTCCGGACTCCAAATATAGCAAATGATATGTCCGTTTCGATCGTCTCGACGAGCCCGTCACAATGATGTAGTCCAATTCATCATTTGGGATACTTCTATTCTGTGTAAAAATTGGATATACCTGCAAAACGATCGAGAACAATACAACTCGTGGAACTCGTTAGAATCAAACCCTACAACTATGCTTTATGATTCTTTTCATGTTAATTCATGCAATAATTGATGGTATAAAATAGGCATTAAGGACCATCAACAGCGTTGCGTTATCCGAATTCGTCGTTGTTGTTAATTATGATCCCTTGATAAAGTTGTACTCAAGTTAATATGAAATTAAGTTGTTTCATCCATGTTGCCCTGCATCATGCATCATGTCATGCATTTCATCATACTTAGCATACATCATTTTATGTACGTATAGTTCACGTGAGAGCGAAGGATCGCGATGGTCAAGTGTCAAAGAAGATTCACGGTGATCCAACCCTGACAAGGTGAATCCACTGCAGATGTCGACATCAAGACTAACAAGCTAACCTTCTCTGCAACGCAGGCAAGCCCCGGATACATTCAAACCCTGCCTTGAATTTCGAAAGTCTTTTATGATTTTATGTGGATGATATGATGCATTAGGTATAGGAGTTGTGTGATAACCTATTTGTTGCATTTACCGTACCTTGATATAATATCCTGGATACCTGTTTTGATTTCGAAAATGTTAGCGTATTCTTAGTTCTGCTGCTAGCATAGGCTTTCTGGAAATGTTTTCAAAAGTTGATAACAGTACTATCTCTGAGAAAGTATTCAAAATTTGATGTACCTGTTGTTTATCCTTTACTTCGATCGGGTCAAGGATACTCAACAGTGACATGATGAGTAAATCGAGACGCCGGTGGAGTGACTTGCATCAAAAAAGGCTAGTGCCCTGGTGTAGTGTCGTCCACTTGTGTCGGTTAAAGACCGTTCGTTATGGTGATCCTGTGATCAAGAGGGTTATTGGATACTACTAGTCGCATGCTAATGGTGGTAAGCTCCCTTGTACTATCCATGAGGAGGACGGACAACCAGGATGAGCGTAGCGTGTACCCACCCTACGGGGTGCACCGTGGAAGGGGACCGCGGCGTAGAGAGGTGGTGTACTGTACCCTCGTGGCTAGGACCGTTCTGGTATGGAGAACTACAAGTGTTGAGTTGATGTATGTAAGATGGTTAGTCCTGCATACATCGTGTGGCTAGGAAGCCCCAGCTGGGTATATAAGCGATTCGAATCGTCGTTGCTCCACGATATGGGAGACTTGACCAAGCGTCAGCATCGTAGTAATGATGAAAGTTATTGAGACTGGGAGTTTTGAAATCGTTACATGGCTGACAAGTGTTTGCTCTAGAGTAGGATAATTTAAGAATGAAAAGTAAGGATCAACATTAGTCGCTTTTCCGCAAAGGTGTCTTTGATTCTTGCTAAAGCCTTACCTTGATTCCTATCAACCAATATTCCTGAGTCTTCTCCACTCTTTTCTGTCGGGTAAGTCTTGCGGAGTACTTTTGTATTCAGGGTTTGTTTGACCCCTGTTGCAGGTACTAACTGTTGCTGCTAAGTTCGGTCATACCAGTGGGATTGGCATGATCGAATATCTCCCACCTGAGGTGTTCTTCTGCAGGTGTTCTATATCTCCTTCTTACTTCCGCAAACTTAGTTAAGTGTTGTTTAATCAAACTCTAATCAAATGTTGTAATCTTCTTTTGAAAATCTTCCAGTACTCTGTTGTATTTGGATAAAAACGGTTGTAATACTATAATATCTCTGTAAGAATTCGATCCTGAAAGATCGTGGTATCATCGGGGTTTCACCCGACAGAACTTTAAGCATAGCCGACAGAGGTCTTAGGGACAATGTCAGGTGCTTTGTAGGCCATATAATTTGGAAGGTTCTGCCACAAATCCAAAAAAATGTTGAGTCTAATTCTCAACAATGTTGAATCCAAACAATAAGAGTCTAACTAATAAGCAACGTTGAGTCCAAACAATGTTGGATTTGTGCATAAAGAGTCCAAACAATAAGCAATCATAGCGTAATTCAGCAATCAAATAAGACGTCAGCAGCCTCAAGGGCATTCCTATCCTTTCACACACTAGACAGAATGCCTCCATATAGGAAGCGGATTCTCTAGGAAGCAAGCCGATGCATAATCATAATTCAATATAAACATTCATCAAGCGTTTTGTGAGAATATAATGTATTCCTTTTCTACCGGTTCTGAAATCTACCACTATATGAAATCCGCACCATCGCTCCCGACACGTGTCCCTCTTAGGCGACACAACTCTAGCCACGCATGCGCCGCGACAGCCGGCCCCCGGCCCCCGTGCGACCACGCCACCTGTTGTTGACAGATCCACCATGCCAAAGGAGAATTACGAATAGGGAGAAACATCAACCCTAAGTACACAATGTTGGGCTAATTATTATCACTCTTATTCTCTTGTAGTTGCCCTATCTTCAAATCTTCTTCTGGCCCAGTCTTTTTCTCGCTTTTGTGTTGCCTTCTACCGATTATATGTATATAGAGAGAGAAATAGCAGGAATTAAGACAAAGGATATGGATATGCTGCCTGGATATGCTTCCTAGAAAGGACTGTCTTCAAGTTGCACATGAAAACCAGAGTAGTCCCTATTCTCATCTGATCCAAAAAGTCAAGCTTTTTCAATATATATATATATATATATATATATATATATATATATATATATATATATATATATATATATATATATATATATATATATATATATATATATATATATTCTCCCCTTTGATATTGTTGCTAGCACAGCATGTAAACACTAACATAAGACACCACATGATTGTTTTCCAAATCCTTTGCATAGACATGCAATTGGTGGATCATTATATTATGATTGATATTCCTCTTCATGTGAAGATGTCCCGTTGATATTTTCCCTAGAAACGTGTCTTTGATATTATACTTCAACAAGGAACATCCCACTGTATGCCCTTCAATCCGTCAATAACCTGATATGCATCTGGTTCTTTTTAATAAGAAGTACCAAAGTGCCAAAAAGCCGTGTACATTTGAGCTCCCTCAGTACCAAAAAGCCATATACCAATAAACTTACTCTCATTAATTTATTCCATCCCCCTAAACTCAAGTTAAAGAGGACTTGATGAACCTAATAATATACTACCTCCGTCCCTGAAAGCTGCAACTCCTAGAATCCGTGCCAGTTAATTTTTTTTTAACTTTGACCAACTTCATAGAAAAAAACATCAATATCTATGACATAAAATGAGTATCTTATGAAAATACATTGTATGATAAATCTAATGGTACTAATTTGATATCATACATCTTAGTATTTTTTTCTAGAAATTTAGTTAAAATTTAAAAAAAATTGACTTAAGACAATTCCAGAAGTTACAGTATTCGCGAACAAAGGGAGTATCTGGTAGTAACATAAATCGAACAGGTGGTAGAGGTGTACCACCCACACGGCCACACCTTCCAGCTCCCTTCAACTGAACTAGGCTCGGTTCCAGATGAATTTTAAAACTACTTTAGATTACGAATTACGTACTGTAAACTTCTCGAAAATATGTTTTGTTGCTACCGAGTCAATGTAAATTAACTCTGTCTATTCTTTTATAAATTCATATGATTCCCATTTTTTCGGGTGGATAGATATTTCCAAATATATAGTACTCACTTTCAGCTTATTTAATCTG
Organism: Chrysopogon serrulatus; assembly: GCA_015844335.1. NCBI lineage: Eukaryota > Viridiplantae > Streptophyta > Magnoliopsida > Poales > Poaceae > Chrysopogon > Chrysopogon serrulatus. The sequence continues at coordinate 42,025 of JADLZL010005200.1, forward strand.
CAAAAATCTATCAATTATCTCGCCATATTGCCACGTATAAAAAAGAATTACGGTAATTAAAAATTCTGAGGTCGTTGTTACTGTCCTCGAGGAGATGTTTTGATCTTTTTATTCTGGTGAAAATTTAGTACTGAATATTAGGTTGAGGTGAATACGAGTACATCCAAACAGGTCCTAAAGAGATGTTTTATATCATGATATTTAGGAAGTGCCAAAGGCACACGTTATCCATTCGAAACTGTGGGGCTGCTTGATCGGTTTGTGCCAAATTTGGCCACACATGCTTGCTCATGAGCTGACCGGAATTTGGCAAGAAAAATGAACTCAAATGTGAATCTGGAAGGAAAGCTTGCCAATTTTTTTGGTAAAAACTTACTCCATGCCAAATGTGGCCAGCACCACCATTTTTTTCAATAACAAAATATTGGCAGACATGAGCTTCAAAACTTTTCTTTTCGAAAACGTGCAGCGAGCGGAGGGGAGAGTCAAACCGTACAACACGGGCGCATGAGAGTGGGCGAGCTGCCGCGCTCATGGGCCGGAGCACACAACAAAAGGTCGCCGGCTAGACGGCGCAGCTACGAGTATCTATTACACAGTTGATTGCAAGCTGCGGGCAGGCGGGGTTCGCTAGGCAAGTGCGAGCGCTAGCGTCGCCAGGGCCCGGAATCCGGCGGCGTAGAGCTCGTTGAGGTCGTTGATGATCGCGGTCACCATTGCTGGTATTGCACGCGCGGAGTTGTTGAAGGTTCTTGCGTTCCCTCCATAGCGCCCAGGAGACGGCCAGCACCGTGGTGCTCTAATTTTTCAGATAACTCGTCCAGCACACGTCCTGCTGAATAGCTAATTCTTTGGTACTAGCCCGCTCACCAAAATAGCTGAAGTTATAATACACCAATATGCGGGCTTGTTTCTACACAGTAGATCAGTTAGTCTCAATGACTTGCTGAGTGACGAGCTTGCTTTATTTTGGTTGGTTAATGAGCAATATTATGTTCTAAATAGGATGAACAGTCATTTGATCTGACTAAACGTACGCTCCACACGGCCTTTCAAGATCCAAAAAAGCCCTTCAACCTGCATTGAAAGCTATTGCTATCTCTTTTCTTAAAAGAATCAGATCCATTCTAGATTTATCAAGGGAAGATCCATAAGAATGTCCCACGACAAAGCATAACACCAATAGGATCTTGAAAAGGACATGACTCAGGCATGGTTCACTGGACGTATGCTTATGTTAACACTACCGGCCTCCTTTTCCAATGCAAGAAGAACTATAAGATTGCCATCTGCAATCAAATGGCAATGAGGGAAATTCTATCTACATGAACCAAACTCAAAAGCGACAGTTGGTTTGCTTCTCGAACATGGTCCTGATTTGGGCATATGCGAAGGGATATCCAGATTTTGGTCCTAGAGCTTTGTAGTATATATAGGCCTTGGAAACATAAAACTACAAGGCAAGGAAACAGTGGAGGAAAAGGAGGATCTGAACAAGCATCAACAGCAGACAGTTGGAGTCAAGAGAAGTAGCTCAGGGTGAGAATCACAGTGCAGCTCTCCTCTGGCATGAAGGCTGAGAGAGGCACCAACAGTTTCTGGCCTTCCCTGCCAAAGGAGAGCTGCCCTGCCATTCATTAGCCCTGCAAACAGCACACACAGTTTCCAGATAGTGTTGATGTGTACCGGTGTTTTCCGTAGATCATTGTTGAGTTTACTGCGCGAAGGTATATATATGTCCATGGATGTAGTTTTTATACATTTCTCTGTGCATCTTTCTCATTGGTATGAAGCAGGGAATAATACCCTTGTTCTTATTGTTTGAACAGTAGCTAAGTATGCTGCACACATTACCAGCTCACCAAGCAAAGCTGGTGGTATCATCATTGGTGGTTTTCATTTTTCAGTTGATTGATAATTCATATAGAGGAATCAACATAACTTTTGCTATGTTGTAAGCATCTTTGAAAAAAGTAAATGCAAGTCCAGCACGAGCTTGGGTGGTCTAGGCGTACCCTCAACCAACATAGGCTCAATTCCTTGCATATCTATTATTGTATGAACCAGTTATTATTAATTGACAAGTGCATACACATTTTTGGACTGACGGAAAGTAAGTAGACTTTTTACTACCTGCAAACAGGTTGCTGAAACTAAGCCTCACTACTGTTTACAGAAATCAATATTATGGTTATACTCTTGCTATAAAAGCAGGGTTACCTTTTTCTCCCAAAACAAGGACAAGAAGTCATTACGTTTTTATTAGAAGCAGGATAGTTCAAGATTGTTTGGCATGTTCCTATGAATATCGACATCAACGCCACCATTAAGGAGGAAATTGTTATTGTTAGTTTTGGAAATGTTTTTGACATGATTAAACATCAAGTTATGACAAGCATGCTAGGACAACTGATCCTCACATAGAAATACATATTTTTAGAACATAACTTCACGTGTATTTCATTATGAAGGAATACCAGATACAAAAACAGCAAAACAAAGTCCAAGACGAGCTGCCACTGACGAGAAACACGAAAGTATAGGGCCCCGAGGCAGGGAAGGAACAGGAAGCCTAGCGAATACAGAGCAGGACAAAAACAAGTAGAGGGCAGCCGACCAAGGATAGATCTATTGGGTTAATCATAAGAACAAATATAAAAGCACAAACTGATTCTGTGCTGCACCACCGTGGATTGCAGGAGGTCAGGAAGACCTCCAAGACACTGTGCATACAGATGTCTTCCTTGCTTTGACCAGGGACAGGGGTAGATCGACCAAGACCTATGACTATTGACTGAAGGGATGCCCTCCCCAGTGTGCAGCAGCAAGCTAGGTTAAATGGAGAGGCACCCTGTGTCATCTAATAGGTGTGAAAATCCAGTGTAGAAACACCACTCTAGCCACTGATCAGGCAGCTGCTGAAACACTAGGAAGGATTTTGTTGAAAGTTTTTATAGATGGATAAAAAGCTTACCATAAGGGCCATGGCAATGGAAAAGTTGGCCTTCAGTTTAGAGATGAAAAGGTCTAAATAGGTTAGAAACCACCTTAACCGTCAAAGAGAGTTGGATATAGTCTGAAAGGGAAATAAAAATGGGATAGCAAAAATACAAAAGCAAACAAAATATGGACGGAACCGAAAACTTAAACTAAGACCATGATAGAGCTTAGTGTGCGTAATTGACATGTTAGGATCTTGTTGAAGTGGCTCGCTGATGACCCTTGGGAGGGCTTTTCTTGATTCTTGAACTAATATTTGTCATATAAAAATCTAAATCTAATGTTCAAAGTTGCTACAATAATAACCATTAAAGCTTTATCTTGTATTTCTTAAATTCAGGTCTATTCTGCCTAAGAGCAAGTACATTGGTATTGTTTCATAAACAATCTCATATAATGCTACATAATTTTAAGACTCTTAATAGACAACATATATAATGGCTAATTTATGCATATAGTAGTCCTAAATTCTAGTTTATGAGGTGGCTATTTTTTTGAAACAATGACTTTTTCTCTCTCCCCTAACTCTTTCCTCTATATCATTAAGGTCTTCTTTGGAACATGAGATTTTTTTCTGTTCCTGTATTTTTGTGTGACAAATGCATTGATTCCTGTAAAATTCCTGCGTTCGAAAGAGACCCTAAAAATCCTAATGACACTCCATGTGAAAAAAAAAAATGAGACTGTTGACGTATGCATACTTCTCTATGATGAGAATAAAAATTGTACAGAAACACACATCATTCCGCTTCCTATACATCATTTTCTGGCAAAGACGGAAATAGATTTTTTTTTGTTTATTTGAGAAACAGGCAAACAGCAAATACGAAATAGTTTTTTGTTGAGGAAAAAAACACGAAAATAGATAGGATGCGTTTCACCATTATTTGGGTTCACATGGGCCTTAATGGCCTAGTAGCCCACAATATACGAATCAGGAACCAAGCCCAAACTCCCACCATACAGACGCCACTCGTCTCACCGCGTATATAATCCACGGCCTCCAACCCTAGCACCCACCGGGTCTTCCCCTGCCGCCGCCGCGTTCTCCCCGTCGACTCGCCTCCACCGGCACCATGGGGAGAAGTAAGATCACTCGCCTTCCCTCCTCTTCCCCCTCAAACCCTCTCTCTCTCGACGTTGCTGCGATCCCTGTGCTGTTTGTTAGATGCCGTCAGTGGCGGACGCAGGAATTTAAAATTGGGTGTACAGACATTTTTTAGAAAAGACAGCAAAAGTTTTGTTAGATTTTTATTAGACGAATAAAGAGAAACAAAAAGATTTTTTACATATACAAAATTATAGAGAAATAGAAAAAAGGGAGACAAAGCTCAACACAATAGACATACACATGCATAATAAAGCTATTGTTACATGTATATAAGATAAAGGCCCATAAAAAATTATAATCACAACAGAGTTTAATTACTTAATCCATACAATACATGTTTGAATTATCTACTAATTATAATTAAGGAACAACACAATTTTATCTGACAAGGCGGCTTTTCTAATCGAGAGATGATGACTTTCATCAGTAGCATGTATGAAAAATTGCTTCTCAATAAATGTTAGACACTTCAAGTCCATGATTGAGAAGTCTTTTGAATAAAACTAATAAGCAAGTTTTATTAGGTTTGTTGATAGTCAAATGTGACATTGTGTGAGCCTAATAATTTTTGAAGAATTTTATTTGGTGTGTGGTGCCAGCGAACGGGTGTATCTCCGTGACTTGTTTGTTCTTTTGGGCTAGTAGGCCAGTCCAGCTAGACACAAGACAGTAATGAGCTTTGAGGAGGCAAAAACATAGGCTTTTACTCTTACTTGGATCAAATATACACATTGTAGTCTATATATATGTATACCTATATGTGTATATATACTAGCTATAAATGTTTGGTCAAAATTATTGGGTGTACATCTGTACACCCATGTCCATATGCTGTGTCCGCCAGTGGATGCCGTTGCCCGTGGGATATGCGAATCTTATGAGCTGTGAGAAATCTGCATATTATTTTGCGGTTGTTGGATCTAATAGTGTTGGGCCATCTAGACACCTACGTGATTTGTGCCGGTGATGATTTTTCCCAATTCTGTTTTTTCCCCATTGTAGTTAGCCAGTTTAGTGCAAAATGAGATTAATTAATGGCGTCATGATTCGGCTGAGCATATAGAGTTAATTCTGGTTTAGAATTTTACTTCTAGCAAGCATGGCATGTTTGCCTATACTAGGATCACTGGTTCGTGACTACATTTTGTTTCAAACATAGAACGCTCGATATCTGATTCTCTTATCAGTTTCCATCATTTCTTAGTGGATGGCTTTGTTAGTACTTATTACAAGCAAAATACTGGCCTTTCTGTGGACAATCTATAGAACCTGTTTAATACTATAACTCTATTCTGTTGAGTGATGGCAATTTTTTTGATATCTTGTTGGCATTCATTTTGTGTGATGTGCGTGTTTTGTTTACTGTGAATTGCTGAATACTGTGAAAACCTTGTATGAATTATGGACTGATTTTATTATCTTTCTAAAGCTGAGCAATGGTGTCACTTGATTTGAGTATCTATGTTTATGGGGTACAGGATTTCTTGATAGAACAGCAATGACTATGCAATATTTGTACTGAATCATTAAAAAATGCTCTTTTTTTAGCTTGAAGATCTGGTTCTGATTTGTTTGTTATTACACGTATGAAAAGAAGTAATTTAGAGGCTAAGGTAGCTGTGGGTGCTTTATTTTTCTTCTGCATTTCTGTTTCTAATGATATGGTATGCTTCGATGTCATTTTCTGCACATTGGTTATAACTAGGTCCTTGGTTATTTCTCTGACCAGGACCAGCAAGATGCTACCGCCAGATCAAGAACAAGCCATACCCAAAGTCAAGGTACTGCCGTGGTGTCCCTGACCCCAAGATCAGGATCTATGATGTTGGGATGAAGAAGAAGGGAGTGGATGAGTTCCCCTTCTGCATCCACCTGGTGAGTTGGGAGAAAGAGAATGTTTCCAGTGAGGCTCTTGAGGCTGCCCGCATTGCTTGCAACAAGTACATGACCAAGAGTGCTGGGAAGGATGCCTTCCACCTGAGGGTCAGGGTCCACCCGTTCCATGTCCTTCGTATCAACAAGATGCTTTCATGTGCTGGGGCTGATCGGCTCCAGACTGGAATGAGGGGTGCTTTTGGCAAGCCCCAGGGTACCTGTGCTCGCGTGGACATTGGTCAGGTCCTCCTGTCTGTGCGCTGCAAGGAAAGCAATGCTAATCATGCTGAAGAAGCCCTCCGCCGTGCCAAGTTCAAGTTCCCTGGCCGCCAAAAGATCATCCGCAACAGGAAGTGGTATGTGGGAATGAAAGATGCTTTGCTATTGAATCCAATGCCATGTCAAAACATTGATGAAAGGCTTGAATTGACTCATTTGGTGCATTGTCTTGTTTTTTCAGGGGCTTCACCAAGTTCACCCGTGCTGAGTATCTGAAATACAAGAGCGAGGGTAGGATCGCACCTGATGGTGTCAATGCAAAGGTGAAAAGTCCTTCCAGTTACTCATTAATGTGTTGCAGTTTATGCATCATATGCTTAACATGAACTGAACTCGAATAATTTCTTTATTTCTGTTTGTACATAGTATGCCCTTTTGGTTATGGTTTGTCTATTAGTGGCCATTCTGTTTAATATACTGGTTCATCTTTTGGCATTTGTGCAGTTGCTTGGTGTCCACGGTCCCCTGTCCAAACGTGCCCCTGGGAGGGCGTTCCTTGCTGAAAACATTCAAGCGTCTGCCTAGACTATATTTCTTCTGCCAATTGGAATACCAGAGATTTTGTTTAGTCTAATTCTATGCTAGAACTTGGTTAATGGCTATTGCTTGCAGAATGATCTACTTGTGTAGCCCGGTTTCACATGGTGGTTAAATATTCATAATAGATTGTTGAACCCTTACTATGTAATCTTTGTTAACAAGGCTACATCTCAGCTCATTTGATGGTCGATTTTTACTCTTTTTGCTGCTTTGTCCACTTGACGAGGTTTAGTAGAGAAATTCTGAAACAGCGAAGGTTGGCATGGTTTCCTAGCTGTGGAATCTCATGGTACTCGTCGCTGAGCATGTGTGCAATGTGCTCACTTTGTGCGCCATCTGCGTTTGATTGGCCTCGTGACGTGTGAACAGTTAAGGTCTTGCCCACCGAACTTGAGTATAGATTTTTTGGATTTAACAGCTGAAATTGCATGTATCCGGAGCTCCTGTCTGATTCACGCCGCTGAATGCTCTCCCCAGAAAGACAAAACTGTGAAGAAGTTCCAACAGTCTTGCTCGTTCCAAAGAATTATTCATGCCTTTCATCTTACCTTACTTTTTTAAAAATATCCTTTTCATCTTACTTTTCTTTTCAAAATATCCCTACCTTCTTTTCCAATATAATCGGACAAACCATATGCTATTTCTCATCTGCTGACATCTGCAGCAACAAACCCAACACCGATGTACACCGAAACATCGATTTCTCATACTGATAATCATCCAGTTCCCATACTGTCTTATGTACATTGTAGATCAATTTGTAAACTGTACGAGGGACAGGGAAATTACCATGAATAATTAACAATTATAAGTTTACAACATATATGCCACACTTGCAGCATGTACAATACTAAGAACATTTGTACTATCTCGTCTTAGACACATCATTGGAGAACATACCCAGTATCAGGTTTTGTCTCCGATAAAACAGGAGTGGACATTAAATAGGTATAAGACATCATGGCAATTACTTCTCTCACAGCTATCCATCATAAGTTGGGAACAGATAATTTAACTTATGGCATTTATCTATCCTCTCATCGAAATCTTTGGCTTCACTCAGATGTAAGATAATAACTATCAATTTTTTGTGGATAATTCACATGATCATAAGAAACCCAGGAATTTTTTAAAAACAGCTTAAACCTGTTGGTACAAAAAGCCTAAAGTCTAAAGGATGACAATGTTCATGAATTTCCTCTTAGCAAAAGCCAACCACCATTTGTTTGGAAAGCCATTAGCTCTGTATGCACAGTTGAGCAATCTTCCACTTGTTTCCTCCCTTATCTGTTTCAAATAATTCCTCAACAGTTCTGCATTCAGACAGAAATGCACAATTGTCAATTTATCATTGGAATCCATGGGTACTGAAATGTTTCACTCACTCAATTAGTTTGCATTTTGACAACCAACATAATCATGTGAAAATGGGTAGCAACATACTCCCTCCATTCCAAATTATAAGATGTTTTGGCATTTCATAATGTAGATGCGTAGCAAAAGCTATGAATCTTGAAAAGCCAAAATGTCTTGTAATTTGGAATGAAGGGAGTATTACTTTTATACCTAGAAAAGACTCGTCATGAAAAAACCCACATATGTGCATACAATTGTAGACAAAACTATATACCTGCTTCCTCCTGAGACTGGGGAAGAGTGAAAAGTCCAGGGAAAGGGAAACCCTGGTTCCCCAGGTACAGGAACTTTCTCCAATCCCAGATTAATGATTGCCTTAGTCCCAACAGCTAGTGTCCGCAACCTTCTAGTCTTTTTAAGGCAATATTGATATAAGACGTCAGATAGATCAATAACTTGTCTGCTGAGCTTTTCACATGGAAATTTTTGAAGAAAACATTGGCCCGAAAGAAAGTTATGGCCTCATCAACAATGTCCGCTTTATCTGTACATGGACATAAATAAGAAATCAGTATAGTCTTATAGTACTGAAAGTAGCAGTAAGTCATCAAATGAGCTCTGTGTAGCCATGATACCAGGGTCAGAGGCTGGTGCTGGACCCTTGATATGAGTTTTCAGTGGAAGCAAAGGACAGCTGCAAGCTTTTCTGATCCCATCATCATCAACAAAACTAGAGTGATAAACCTGGCCATCCAATTCATGCATTTATTATTAGAGTTTTTTAAAACCACACTGCACTTAGATATCATCGATTAATCAGAACCAAAATGTAACTATAGCCAATATGGAAAAACCAATAGAGAAGACCTATCTAAAGTAAATAACCCATGAAAAGTATTTGTTTTTTTCTTTTTTTTAGACGACCCATGAAAAGGTAAGTAGTATAATTCCGCAACATCCGTAAGAAGAGTTCACCATAAAATAACAAGATTACGAGACAACAATCTGGAAAGTTGGTTAATCTTGAAGACTGAAGAGCATCATAAGTTTCTTTGTTTGTTCCCATTTTGTTTGTGTCGATTTCTCCTTTAATCGCAGCTTTGCACTCTTAAAGAATATCATGTGCACAGAATTCATACTACATAGTTTTTGTTATGCACCTAGGTATACACTATGTACATAGTAAAAACTATGTACCTAAAAGGCCAAAACGATCTATAATTTGGAAAGGAGGTAATATCTTGTAAGCTAAAAACTGAATATAGAACACCATGCCATTATTTTGGATACAGGAATGAAAACAAGTTGTCAAATTATAACTTTGGATATGTAGCAACACATTAAGTTAATCAAAGACAACACTGTTTTTCTGGTAATACACCACAAAATATCTCATGCTGCATTCTACTCCCTCCGTTCCAAATTATAAGGCGTTTTGGCTTTTCTAGATACATTGCTTTTGCTATGTATTTAGATGTACATTATGCCTAGATACATAACAAAAGCAATGTATCTTGAAATCCCGAAACATCTTATAATTTGGAACGGAGGGAGTATTACAACACTTAATGGCAAACCATACTAAATTTTTCTAGGCACTGCTCTACCTTAGAATTTCCTTGCCAAAAGCATTTCAAGGTACTCGATTCTTTATAATTATAACTAACTAGAGTAAAATAGTCTCACATTCTAGTGTACGAAAGGATGTCTCAAACATGCACTTGATCCCATTTGATTCTGCAATGAATGACTGGCAAAGTACTACTAAATAGGCTTGCGCACCTGTAGGATAGCTACAGCTTATGATAGACTTCCCTAGGCAGTTCTAGCATTCAACATTTTGAGACATTCTAATTATCTGTTTCACAATAAGCATGTTTAAAATGGCCAATTGTCGAGCCTTGGTCAGGAATACAACTTTGCCACAGGTATAGATGCAAGATGACTACTGATCCAACTGGAAATGGAACATACAACATGACACAATATTTAGGCACATACGTTCCAATACCAAGACTATCCAGATGCTGATAGGTACATGTGAACAGAGTAATCTAAATAACACCATCCATCCACACTAGGAAGGTACGCAATATTGAGATCCTATACGAGTAAAATGTAATTCTGGTGAGTCCAGGGGTAAAGAGATGGGTACCATCTTGCGTGTCCAAATCAGGACAAGCTAACGCAGATGAGTGAAGGTCGTGGAGGCGGCGAAGCACAACCCGTCGTGGCCGGAGAGGGGAGCAGGTGGGGAATCTGGGGGGAGGCCGAGACCGGGAGAGGATGATTTAGGGGAGGAACGGAGATCGTGTTTCGCCCCTGGCGGATCGTTGCTGCACGATCGGCAGCTCCTACGGTCGCCCAAGGGTGTCGACCCAGTCTCCCGGAGGCCGGAGCCGCCGCCTTGTCCCAACTCCCACCCGTCCGCACGGGTTGACACCTCTTGGATCCGGAAGCTCAGCTCCGAGAGGCGGCAATAGCCCAGGCTGGGCGCGTGGAATGCGGAGCGATTGAGGAAGGGGCCGCCGGCGACCTCTGGCCGGGCGGGGGACGGGAAGAAGGGGCCTGTGGTGGGCGCGGCCGCGGCCGCGGGCGCAGGGGACGGCGGCGCCTGGTGTCGCGGGCGCGAGCTTCCACAAGCGGGACTCACGAGCGGAGGAGGATGCCCGGTCTCCTTCAATTTGGTGAGGGGCAATTTAGTCATTTCCCATGTGCTGATGAGTGAGAAGAGACACTTGAAAACCGGAAAGGAGAGATGAGAAATTTATGTATCAAAAACCCGTGACAAGGGTTAAATTTCTAAAGTCATGCCAATTGAGTATCAAAATATGGAGAGGCATACAAATTGAGGGTTAAATATCGAATTTTCTAGAGAAAGGGGTGGAGATAAGAGAGGATATTATTTTGATCATCTATTTTAAAAGTTTTTATAGTTTCACAACAAATGAATTATATATAAAAGTGTTTCTTATATTAAATCTAAAACATAGATTTTACATATGAATTTGTATAATTCTTTTTTTGAAATTGATGGTCCAAGATACAAATGTTTAACTTTCTTCGAGATGGTGGCGCAAGTGTGGAATAAAGAGAAGCAAGGAAGAACACCTCAACAATGGCAATTTAATAGACAATTTTCTTGGTGGGTGGGCACAAAATTTGAATGGAACATATAAAAAGGAAAATGCAAAGTCAATTAGAAAAATAGATGAATTAGACAAGAAAAGCCGAGTTGTTTAAAACAACTCTAGGCTCATTGAGAAGAAGAAATTAGACACTCTCCGTTCTTCTAAAATGTTTTGGCTTTCCTTATATTTCTTTTATTACATATGTAGAGATAGTGCTAACGGGTGTAGTGGTCATTTTGTTTTAGCTTTTTAGATATTTTTCTTTATTACATATTAAAGGTAGTATATATCTAAATATATAGTAAAAACTACGTTACATATATATAGAAAAGTCAAATTATTTTATAATTTAGAATATAGAGAGTACAAAAGCACGGTTAAAAGTATTTTTCTATTGATAAGTACCCCCATCACATAAAAGTGCCAATTCTTACTTTTCGAGAAGACAAATATTTTTTACTCTAACCAAATATACATACAAAGATATTAATATTTAGATATTAATATTTAGTGATAATTAATATCACTAGGTGAATCGCTGAATATATTCTATAATAAACTTATTTATATATACAAATTTTATTAATATTTTCTACAACTCTAGTCCAGCTTAAAAAGTTTAATCAACATGAATCCTTAATATGGGACAAAGGGAGTATAGTAATACTATTCTATTTTTTTTTTTGAACTTAGTACTATTTTACTTAATTAAATGATTAAATACATTTTTGTCAAAGTATAAATTAAATGGCATGATATTAATTGATTACTAAACGTCTAACCCCACGCACTGCTAAATTGAGTACACATATAAAAATATAATAATAAGGGATAATAACATCTCACCAGGAGTGTCAACATAGAAGTGGATTTGGATCTCTACTAGATGCTGATGAATCCATATCAACTTCAAAAGGTGTTGGTAGCCATGCGCATGTTAGGTGCCCAATATTATTCGCCGTCGGTTTGGGTGGATCCTACTCCATCGAATTGGTCTCCGTCGATTATCGTAACCGGCCTCCAGCCATCGGGAAGCACTAGTTACTTTGAGTATCATATCACCATCTGCAGTATCTTTATGTATCTTCATTCTTCCAGAACTAAAATTTTCATACATCAGTAGTCGGTTTCTTCTTTTTAACACGCTAAGATCAAGTCACAAATTAATTCACACGTCAGCAAGTTCTCACAAGTCCTGCTCTCTAGCCTGAACAACCAAGGATTCATCCAAAAGAACCTCAGTTGCTCCTTGAATTTAGTTCCAAAATCTTAGTTCCACTTGAACCTAGTTAAAGGAGTTTTGTAATACCTCAACCAATGTCTTCACATAAATATGTGTTTTTTTAATTAATATTGGAAAGAGTTCTAGCTTTGGACTGATCCTTCAGAGAAGAAGCATCAAATCAAATGTATTGCAAAACTCCTTTAACTTAATAAAAGCACGCACACGGCACACCACTAAAGTCCAATATAAAAAATAAACGACCAACCATTAGCTACGAAGAAGCTCTTGCTCTTTTTTTTTTTTTTTTGAAACAGAAGCTCTTGCTCTTGACATGCACCCTTTATTGTCATCTGAGCGCTGTAATAGAGCTTGACCTGAGTCAGTAGAAAAGCAATATTTGTTACTACCATTTCAATTTCTCCTAGCAAGGTCATCTTTTGTAAGAATCACCCCTTTCTTAAGAACCAAAGAAATTTTTATTTTTAGAGATAATTTTCTTACACCAAATTTCTTGTGTAACTATTAAACTGTGTTGTTGATTAGGTAACTATACATAGATTTTATAGACAATGTGGTATTGATCTATTGAGCAACTAAATACATTTACCATTATCCTTATTTAATCAATATGTGCCACTCTTGTAACCAAACGGTGTCATTTTCAATAGCTTATTCCCAACTAATATCCATCTGAAAGACACATTGAGTTTTATATACCATTGCATCTGGATGCAGTTACAAAAACTGCCTCAACAAATTAATTTTGATTTTGATGAGAACCACACACAATCTAAAGCATATTAAGTATTAAAATCAACACTATATATGGTATAATGATTTTCTCGATAAAAAAGATCAGAGAATCAAATCAAGGGATCTGGAACACGTGCAATCGCATTATTAGTACATGGACGACTTAAGAGAATCTAATGCTTGTGATCAACTGCTGAAACAATTCGTGGTATGCAATGTCATAAATAAAATAAACTCATAAGCCCTTCTGTATCTTACTATCTTCTATATGCTTGTGTCGTGCGTGCGTGCGTGCCGTGGTTGCTTGCACCGCCATGATGCATGCCAACGTCTACAGATGTGATGTTCGTTCTTCACAGCGATGCGTCACATGGAGGGCCTGAAGAAAGTCCCATAGATTGGCTAGCTGGTCACTCATGAACAATCACTACTATGGCTAATAAATTATTTACTACCACTAATAAGCATATGCGTAGAGATGACCCAAACGAAACCTAATCATGTAGTCATGCATGCCACATCCCATATCACCATGCAGTACGGATTTAGTAATTTAAATTCCACAGGACCAGAAGGGAAAAAAAACAGTATTATCAATATGAACCATTGAGCCCCGCGAACTTTTTTTTTTTTTAAGTTTTACATACACATTCTGAACATGGAAGGAAGGACACTGAAACCAACAAAGCAAGTCCTTTCACCATCCTGAAGAACTAGTACAGTTACTACATGCCAACAACAGCAAGCCAGCAGAAGATTCTTTGTGTTCTCACTCCCTCCCATCCCGGCATCCCCAGTGCCCCCACAGGCATCTTGCCCCGCTACCAAGAAAGCACAACAGCTCACCTATCTATCTCATTCTCATCTCACCTATCCATCCATCTACCCATCGTCCTTGTTTGTTCCTCATGCATCAGCATTCTTTCTGTCTCTGCCTGCCTGATCAGGACAAGCAAGCTAGCTAGCCGTGCCGCCATCACCGTCGCTCCTGGACCTCATGAGCCGGCTGCCCGAGCTGTCGTCTCTGTCTGCTGAAGCGGCGGCAGACTCGTCCTCAGAAGGCAGCAGCAGCAGCAGCTGTGGCATGGTGCAGGTGGTGCCGAGGGACCTCTCCGACGAGCTCCTCGGTAAGTTCGAGGACACCAGCGAGTTCGGCTTCGAGTATAGCCAGAGCGGCCTCTGGTCGCCGCTGGTCCTGCGGCCCGAGGTCCTCGCGAGCGCGGGGCGAGACCGGCGGAGGCGCAGCCGCCGGAGCTGGAGGAGGAAGGTTGGTATGGTGAGTTCTCTGAAGAATTACGGTGAAAGGGCGCTGCAGCTGCAGGTGTTCGTGCTCTGCTCCCCCAATCCTGACTGTTGTTTTCTTGTTTTCTCTGATGTAGGTGTTCTGTTGCTGCTGACATCCAGGCATGCTATGCAATGCAATGTTTATGTTGGACAGGCTGTTGTCTCTCTCCTAATCTTCGTCTCTGCAGTTTCTCATGTACTTTCGTACTTTAATTTGGTGATTAAGTTAGTTTGTACTTTCGGATATGATGAACATTAACTTCTTCACTGGGATGTAAAGATAGTACTAGGATGTTTATGCTTGTGGGTTTGTAAGTGATGGTGTCTCCACTCATTTAATTTGTAGTTCGCCCAGAATGCCGACCAAGCAAGATGCTTGGGGTTAGTTGTAAGTACTTGTGTGTCCACTGATTTATTTTTTTAAAATACCGTTGCTTATCTAGGCCCAAAATTTGTTTTTGGCGATTAATGATACCAATGTACCGTGACTAATGTGTATTTTGTGGTAGGATTATTATATGGAGTCACAATATAATGGACACATGGTTACAATATTATTGGCCACATGGTTTTCTTGGCCTATATTATGGTTTTTATTGGATCAATTCAAAGGATATTACCCCTTGGTTAGTTGGGGTATACTCCCTCCGTTCCTAAATAAGTGTCGAAACCCGCTTTCCGAGAAACAACTGCCGATAATTTTAATATATAATAAATATCATCGAAGTAGTACCATAATTAGTATTTTCTATAAATCAAATCAAACTTGTGGCACACATCCTATGACGACACTTATTTAGGGACAGAGGGAGTATGTACTTGGAATAATTTAGAACTTTTTTTTTCCTGAATTGGGATACACCCCATTTCCATTAAGAACAAATCAAGAACACAGTTCATGTGTAACGACTCGGAGGGAGTCAACACCTGAATCAGGTGAACAGCAAGCCTAAATAGACTCTCAATTTCCAAGATCAGGGCGCAGCTCAAAAGAATGTACTAAGATGTATCCATCGCAGGTCCTTAGTTTTTTTAGGGAAAAATCGCAGGTCTTTAGTTGAAGCAACACAAAAGACAAACATATCAAAAGAAACTCCATGCACATCAAATCTCTTCAAGATGGCCCTCCGCACGTCACCCTTCTTATCAAATCTTCAGAATCCTCCTGTCTCGGTGATCAAAGGAAGGTGGTGCTGCGGGGTCAACATCAGCTAAGGACAGTCCAGAGGAGCAAGTTCGCACCCTCCGCCACCTTCTCTTTAAAATTCCTTCTTTGAAAAGATCTACTCAAAAAGTAAGAATACAGCAAACTTTTGTAATCACTTCACATGGGTGTTTAATTAATGATCCTTTTATCAAAACAGACTTTGTTTCGATATTTCCAAATAGATCGACAAATAGCAACTGTGAAAAAAAATGCATCTATTTATTATTAGAGAGGCACCTGATAAACCATTTCCAACATTATTATTGGATATAGTTGTCAATGTCAACCCTCTAGGTATTTTAATAGGGAATTTCTCTAATTTGATAACAAAGAGCTGTACATATTTCCATATATTATTATTATTATAGTCATTTATCATGAAAACATCGCTCTTAGGAAAAAAAAAAATTGCCTAGAAAGCACCTTTGCATACGTATAACAACATCTTAAGGTTTCTAGGGTTGGATATCAGCTTGGCTTGGCTCAACTAATTTTGGCTCGTTTAGATAATAAGTCAGATCAACTCGGCTTGTTATCCTAATGAGCCAGAAAGGCAGATTGGTTCAGTTCATTTATGAGCTCGAGCTGGCTTGTGAACTCGAAAATAAAGAAACCCCAATATATAATCTGTACGACTTCAAGATCCACATTATTAAAGTAAACACATTAACATGTGCTGGCATCAAGGATTCAAACGTACCCATACACTGCACCAACCAAACACCATCATCCATGGTTCTTTGAAAAGACCTACCCAAAAAGTAAGAACAGACCAAACTTTTGTAATACCTCCTTGTGGAGCGCACTTGTTTGGTGGTGTAAATGCGTGATGTAGCTCGACGCATGCTCGAATCATCCTCCTTGTGAGGACTGAATTCAATGTGCTTCCTCCAATCCGTGTTGAATAAATCCAACGGTCAAGACATTGTTTGCCTTCGAAGTCTTCTAAGTAAAATTCTCTAAAAAAGTGCGTGTATCCCCCGTCGAGGGAAAAACGAGGAACAGATCAGAGATCACTATGTCTAGTTGATCGGTGACTGTGAAATGGACCAGATCAGACCCTGACTTTGACGTCGACATGAATTGCCACAGCCCCAACTTCTCCACTCACTGTAAGAAGATTATACCTATCTGTCTTGCCGTCTTGGTGCGCCATGCCATATTATATTCAATAAAGATAGGGTTCATAGGGAAATCGGAAAAAGTGGATCAATGGAATACACATCGTCTTGTCTCAAGAGTTTTGTATCTCTTAGCATACTAGCGTGGCTTACCTGTTCTCAAGAGGGTTTGTTTGGCTGCACATAAATACACTCTACTCTATATGATTTGAGATGGATTATTGGAGTAGAATTTGAACTAAAATACACCTCAACCTCTTCTAAACCGTGTGGATTGAAGTGTATTTATGTACAGCCAAACAATACCTTAATTATTGGTATATATTTCGGTGGCTTGACTTTGAAATCTTCAAAGTTATTACAGTGGACCACTGTGGGCTGTGGGTGGCGCACTGGCGCATCGTGAATGGGATGTGTCATCTCTGTTGATATATAGAACTGTCTTGTTCTGTTTCTTGCTGTGAAATGCAAGGAGAGAATGATGGCTCGTGCTAGTTATCTCCTTCCCCTCTTCGTAGTACTGACACACCTCTGCTCACTACTAGATTCATCCACTTCCCATGGTAACCTCACAGCTCCTTCGTGCCATCCAGACCATGCCGCGGCACTCCTCAAGCTCAAGCAATCCTTCCTCTTCGACTACTCCACCACCACCCTTGCTTCATGGGAAGCAGGCACCGACTGCTGCCTCTGGGAGGGTGTTGGCTGCGACAGTGTCTCTGGCCATGTCATCGTTCTTGATCTCAGTGGCCGTGGCTTGTACAGCTACAGCCTTGACGGAGCGCTCTTCAACCTCACCTCACTCCAGCGACTCGACCTGAGCAAGAATGACTTTGGTGGATCGCCTATTCCGGCGGCTGGCTTTGAGATGCTTTCGGTACTCACACACCTCAACCTTTCTTACGCAGGTTTCTATGGACAGATTCCAGTTGTAATAGGCAAACTCCCGAGTCTCATCTCGCTGGATATTTCTTCAATCCATAACATTGATGGTGCTGAAATAGACACAATGTATAATGTTCTTGACAGCAATAAACTTTTGCTCTTACAAGAACCAAGTTTTGAGACACTAGTGTCGAACCTCACAAATTTGAGAGAGCTCTACCTTGACGGAGTGGACATAGCTAGTGTCAAAGAAGACTGGGGCAGAACTCTTGGAAAATATGTTCCTCATCTTCAGGTTCTTAGTATGGCATATTGCAGTCTTGTTGGTCCTATTCATTTCTCCATGTCACGTCTCCGCTCTATTGAAGTGATCAATCTCAAACTAAATGGAATTTCGGGCGTGGTTCCAGAATTCTTTGCAGATTTTCTCAGTTTAAGAGTCCTTCAACTCAGCTTTAATAATTTGGGAGGCAGTTTTCCTTCCAAAATCTTTCAACTGAAGAATCTGAGAGTACTGGATGTCTCAAATAACAATCAACTCTTGGGGCATATTCCAAAATTTCCCTACGGGAGCTCACTGGAAACTTTGAATCTATAGGATACCCTTTTCTCTGGTGTCACTCTGAGCTATTTTGGCAATCTCACATCTTTGACAGATCTGGGAATAGATGGAAGATCAAATCTTATGGAGCCTCCCTATTTTTCTGTAAACAAGCTGGACCATATTAGTACCTTGCGACTCTCTTCGATAAATTTTTCTTCGGAAGTAGGTTCAAATTTCTCATGGATTGGTGATCTCCAGAGCCTGACAACATTGAAGCTCTCTGATTGCTACTCCACCAAGACAATGCCCTCCTGGATTGGAAACCTCACCAATTTGAGAAGCTTGGCTATCAGGTATTGTGATTTCATTGGGCCAATTCCACATTCAATTGGCAACCTCACGGCATTGGAATATTTGACAATCTCTGATTGTGCTTTTTCGGGTCAATTACTATCTTCAGTTGGCAATCTCAAAAACTTAAGATTCCTGCAAATATCCTACGATTATCATGGTTTATCTGGCCCTATAACACCGGCAATTGGACATCTCAACAAGTTGGAAGTATTAATACTTGGAGCTTGCAGCTTCACTGGGATAATACCAAATACAATTGCCAACATGACTAAACTGATTTTTGTAGACCTTTCAGAGAATGACCTCATCGGTAAGATTCAAAATTGAATTACAATATTATACCTTGTGATTTGTGAATTATGCATCAAATGATATGATACATAAAAGAACCATTAACACACGTGACTCATGACAAATTTTGTCATAAATAACATTTGACATTTTTTGCTCTTTTTTTTTCCAAACAGGATCTTCCCATTTCCATTTTTTGCTCTTAAATATTTCTTTCTTCCTTATCTCTATCTTTCCTCTTACTCAATAGAGGTGTTAATTCTAATGAGATGTGTTAGAAAAAAAAGGTAATCTAAAGAATTCTCACAAAAATAAAAATCATCCAAATCATAATTCTAGAAAATCGAATCGTCAATGACAATGATACATGCCATTGTGAAAATAGCTTAAAGTAACCACTAAAATCCATATATAGATTACCAACCTCTATCACTAAAATAACATAAAGTAGCCCCTCTAAATCTATATTGCCTAGCATGTATCTGGATTCCTGCATATGCTCTGATTACTCATGCTTGCCATTAAGAAAAAATAATATAAAGAAACACCTAATCTTCATTGTAATTTGTAATAACCTAGCCCAATATCCTATATTAAGAGCTGTATGGTTTAGTATCGCCATGAAATTTTAGATGAGGGAGGACCAACTTATAATCCCATTATTATTTTTCTGACTAATTCCTATAATAACATAAAGAAACCCCTAATCTTCATTGTAATTTGTATACCCTAGCCTAATATCCTATAGTAAGGCCTATGTGGGTGTGGTTGTAGTTAGTAGGTTTATCACTATAAAAGTTTAGGTGGGGAGGGCCAACTTATAATCCTCATTGTTATTTTCCTAACTAATTCCTATAACCCACCTAATCAAATTCTCCTGACAGATTTGTTTCTACATATAAGCCACCCTTTTTTTAGGAAGTCATCTGGCGCACTTTATTGATATGAAAACAGTGTTACATCGTTCACCAGGGCTTCAATATTGAAGCTAGGGGGTTCATTGACCCAAATACAAGAGTTCTTAGACTGAATAACTAAACTTGCTAAATTGTGCGCTACTCTATTGATATCCCTATTACAATGATCTATAGAGATTGAATTAAAATCCTGCCAGAGTACCACACACTCATCATATATCGGCACACCTGTTGTTGCTGAAAAACCTCTCTGCTTCATTGTCTCACCACCTCCAAACAGTTGGACTGAATGATGAGCTGTTGACAACCAGTATGTTGAGCTAGCAAGAGCCCTTCTCTTAGAGGGTACACCTCTGCTGTTGGAGCATCAACCACATGATCAAGATAACAATAAGATGCAGCTATAAACATACTAGCAGAGTCTCTAGTAACCCCTCTGTTGCCTCCATCTCCTCTCTCTGGTTTGTAGCCTACATCTATATTCAAGAGCAATGTTCCCTCTGGCGGCTTCCTCCATCCATCCATACTTTTGGCCTTCTTCTTCAGAGCTCTTTGATAGTTAGTTGTCAAAGTCACGATGGATAATGCACTTCTCATCAATGGTTGGATTGTCTCCCCATGAACAAGTTTCCTTCGTTCCCACCATATATACCAGCTGCCTACTAAGATCAGTTCGGTGAAATTCAAATTGTTCAAATAGTTAGTGATCTTGATCTATTAATTATCTCTACCATCACTACTGAACTCGATCGATCAGCTGCTATATACTTCTGAATATCATGCCAAACTCTAATTTTCTTCCATATATCCTGTGCTCGCTTGCATAAGAATAACAAGTGTTTAATGTCCTCACATCCTTCATTGCAAGCTGGACACCTCCTTGAATTTTTGATATGCCGATTTGCCAAGTATGCCTCTGCACGGTATCAATCCATGCAACACCCGCCAGCCAAAATTTTTTATCTTTGCTGGAATATTCAAATTCCACAAGTTAGACCAAACTGCTACTTCACCGACTGCACCTGCTTGCTCATTCACTCTATTATGTCCAAATTTATGTATCCACTGACCATGGTAAGCAGATCTGAAAAGAGACCATTCCAATTGTAATGCCATGCTACCAGATCCTCCCTGTTATGAGTGAGAGGAATCTATAGAATACGATGAGCATCCACAGGCCAGAAAAGCTCCTTAATCAAATCCTCATCCCATAAGCCGTTACTGGATCAATTAATTCATCCACCCTCGTTACTAGATTGTGCCCACGTGGTGTCTAGATTTTGAGATTGTGGCTTGATCGGGTCCAATTATCTTCCCAGATTTTAATCTGAGATCCATCTCCTACTCTCCAAATATATCCTCTTTTTAAAATATTCCAAACCCGCCAACACGCTTTGCCAAGAATAGGAGCTTCCACTCTTTAGCTTTGCAGCTAGCAAATTTCCATCAGGGTAATACTTTGCTCTCAACACCCTTGCGCATAACGATTCTGGTTCCAATAAAAGCCTCCAAACTTGTTTAGCAAGCATTGCCATATTAAAGCTCTCTAGATCTCGGAATCCCATTCCGCCTCTCTTCTTTGGTATACATAGCTTCCACCAAGCCTTCCAATGAATTTTTTGTGATCGTGGTCGCCGGCCCACAAGAATTGTGATATGATATTAGTGATCCCTTTGCAAATGTTTTTTGGGATTTTGAATACCATCATCGCAAAAATCGGCATAGCTCGGGCAACAGATTTAATAAGAACCTCCTTCCTGCCCATACTCAATAGCTTCTCCTTCCAACCCTTTTTTCCCCTCTTACTCGATCAATCAAGTGTCTGAAACAATCACTCCGATCTATACCAATCATAGCTCGAAGGCCCAAATACTTGTCATTCAACGATTCTGTGACTATTTAGAGCAACACAAACTTCAGCTCTATCCTCCACAGTAGTATTTTCACTGAAAAATACTAGATTTAGCATCACTTACTTTTTGCCCAGAGCTTGTGCAGTACCGATCCAAAAGCAATTTTAAGCTCTCAGCATTTTTCTTATCTGCATGCATTAGTATAAGGGAATCATCAGCAAATAACAAATGAGACACCATCGGTGCATCCCTGCATACCCGAATTCCTTCCAGTTCTCCTCTGTTTTCTGCCCCCTTCAATAAACAGGAGAGTCCTTCGGCTATCATAAAAAACAAATAAGGAGGGAATTTTTTTTTAGACCAACACATACCTCATCCTTCAGTTTTGATACTGTTCCAATTCAGTGATCACCTTAATGCACACATCTAATTTGGTTGTGTGCAACACTTTGAAGCTGATTGCTTAGGCTACAAACTATCTAGTGTGTGTGTGTGTGTGAGAGAGAGAGAGAGAGAGAGAGAGAGAGAGAGTTAAAATGGAAGCAAAACAAATGTGGTGGATCTGGCGCGGGCAGATCCGGGTTGGAATCGACTCATGGAATCGCTTTCTCTAGCAAGTCATCCTACCCTCGAATGGGTCCTGTAGTGTGAGCCTTTTGGCTTGTTCGTGACATTGTGGTCACTGGATTGGAAGAGGTGGCAACTTGGGAGTATGTGGCCGATTATAATTGTTTTAAGGAGGTACTTCTCTAGCAAGTCATCCTGCCCTCGAATGGGTCCTGTAGTGTGAGCCTTTTGGCTTGTTCGTGACATTGTGGTCACTAGATTGGAAGAGGTGGCAACTTGGGAGTATGTGGCCGATTATAATTGTTTTAAGGAGGTACTAGTACCCCAACTCTGGAGAGCAACTCTAGGATTTTTTTTTCCTCCTAAAGTTTAGTCCCCTGTCACATTGGATGTTTGACACTAATTTGAAATATTAAATATATATTTATTATAAAACTAATTACACAGGTTGGGACTAATTTGTGAGACGAATCTATTAAGCTTAATTGGTCTATAATATAATAACAATATTGTGCTACAGTAAACATATATTAATGATGGATTAATTAGAATTAATACCTTCATCTTGTGAATTAGTCACCACTTCTGTAATTAGTTTTATGATTAGTTTATGTTTAGTCCTCCTAATGATTGCTGGAACACCCGATATGACATCTTCTAGACTTTAGTCCTTGGATCTGCATTGTTGTTGTTGGCAGTTCAAGATATTGTCTAGAGATTAAAAACTTGTTCTTGAGGGTAAAAACCTTTGGTCTAGCTTTCACCAGTTGGATGATGACAACGACGGCGTGTGTGTGCTTATTGTTCCATTTTTGTGGGTGTTGCTCTTGGAGGACCTTAACAGCGGGAGCTTTGAAACTTAAGTTAATTTCATGTACCATTGCTCATTGTGGTTTGATTCAATATTTTCTCCTTTGTAATAATTATAGGCTATATACAGAGTGAAATCCACCCTAGGTCCATGAAGTTAGTTTGTGTCCCATCTAAGTCCAAGCAGGTGTTTACCAAACCCGGCCGGTAGCTAACTTAGCACGCTGACTCAACGCTTACATGGACCTGACAGATGAGAGCACTACATGTCATTGATAAAGCTTAATCTAAGAAAAATCGTATCCTTTTTATACCACCTTGGATTAATATGATCGTTATATGAAAATTGTAGCTCTAAATGAGATCTATAACTTTCTAGTTTTAAGGTTTTTATTTAGTATTGTTAAGATACTAAAAAATTATAAAATTGCAGCAGCATATTCATCACATACCAAACTTCACCTTAGAAAAATCATATGTTTCTTTTATGTTATCAGATAAAGATACTTAGTATATGAAAATTGTAGTCCTCGATTAGATCTTTAAATTTTTTGTATTAATTTTTCATTTGAGATTCTTAATATGCTCAAAAAATGATCGCGTACCAAACTTGTTATCTTAGAAAAAATCTTTCTTATGTGTTATTAAATAAAGTTACTTTGTATATAAAATTTGATGTGTTATTAAATAAAGTTACTTTGTATATAAAATTTGTAGCACTCAGTGAGGTCTACATATCCATAGTTTTGAGTTTTCTTTATTTGACATGGTTAAGATGCTAAAATAAATTATAAAATTTCAACAGGAGCATATAATCGCATACTAAACTTGTCACATTAGAAAACTTATATCTTTCTTATATCATGTCAGACAAAGATATTTTGTATATCAAAATTGTAGCTCTCGATGAGATCTATAACTTTTTAGTTTTGAATTTATTTATTGTAAGTTATTTAGATTTTTTAAAAAATTAAATAAAAATCTAAACAATTTCAAGTAAAAAAACTTGAAGTAGATCTCATGGGACGCCATATTACATAAAAAGCATCTAATCTGACCACATACGAGAAAGATATGATTTTTCGACGGCCACAAGTTTAGTATGTGATTAATATATTGTTGAAACTTTATAATATATGTTTGAGCATCTTAACGATCTTAAATGAAACAACTCAAAACTATATAACTCATCGAGCTACAGTTTTTATATACAAAGTATTTTTATCCGATAACAAATGAGAAAAATATAATTTGTATAAGGTGACAAGTTCATCACTATGCTGCTGAAACTTTATAATTTTTTGAGTATCTTTTAACAATCTCAAATGAATAGAAAGTTATAGATCCCATTGAAGGCTATAATTTTAATATAGGAAGTATCTTTATCTTCGATATTTTACGAATGATTTTTCTAAGATTAAGCTTTGCCGCTAACATGTGGATCACATCTGTCAGATCCACATAAGCAATGAGTTAACATACCATGTCAGCTACTGGTCGTATAAACACCCATTTGGGCCTAGACGAGATCTGAACTAATTTCAAGGACTCAAAAATGCATTTTGAGACTTTGAGAACCCATACGACATCTACAGGCAACTTAGGCACATAGGTAGGGTAGGGTGGATTTCATTCAATAGAGAACACATATGTAGTATACAAAGTTTTGTGCAAATTGTTATTGTTAATTTATTTTAATGTTCTTGACTGTTCCTTAAAAGCTGTCTCATGTTGTTAATTACTATTTAATTACTAGTTTTTCACAGAATATGCATCTTGTTCTCTAAACAAGAACTTAACATAGCCCACCCTTGAGTTTATTGCAGGGGATGTGCCGACATTTCTATTCACTTTACCATCATTATTACACCTGGATCTTTCATCGAATCAACTTTCTGGACCCATACAAGAGTTCCATACACTATCTTCACGCATGGAAATTGTTAGTTTAAATGATAACAAATTCAGCGGAAATATTCCTTCATCATTCTTCCACCTCATAAATTTGGTTTATTTGGATCTTAGCTCAAATAACCTGACGGGTTTGGTAGACCTTGACTCTTTTTGGAAACTAAGAAAGCTTTCTATTCTGAGTCTGTCCGACAACAAGCTCTATATCAGGGATGGAAAACGAAGTAACTCCACATTCCCTTTATTACCAAAACTGTTTGGATTAGGACTGAAGTCATGCGGCTTGACCAAAATTCCTAGTTTCTTGGTACACCATGATTATATCAGTACACTGGACCTTTCCTGCAACAAGATATTTGGGACTATCCCAAACTGGATATGGCAGACATATGGGACCATAGCCTTACATATTTGAATATTTCGAACAATGCGTTCACAGATTTGCAACTCAATTCATATGTTCTCCCTAACAGTCATTTGGAATCTCTTGATTTGAGTTCTAATAGAATCCAGGGCCAGATCCCGATCCCAAACATGTTGACAGTGGATAGCTTTTCAGAACAAGCCTTGGATTATTCAAATAACAGTTTCACATCTGTTATGTTAAACTTCACTTTGTATCTTAGCCAAACTGTGTATCTCAAGATATCAAACAATAACATAGCAGGCTATATACCACCCTCAGTTTGCAATTTAACTTATCTTAAAGTCCTTGACCTGGCAAATAACAACTTCAAGGGCCAGGTTCCATCTTGCCTGATAGAAAATGGCAACTTAAATATATTAAATTTAAGGGGGAATCACTTCGAAGGAGAGTTGCCTTATAATATTAATAGCCAATGTGATCTTCAGACAATAGATATAAATGGAAATAACATTCAAGGACAGTTGCCTAGGGCTCTATCTAAATGCACTAATTTGGAGGTTCTTGACGTTGGAAAAAATAAAATTGCAGATGTTTTCCCATCTTGGCTAGGCAACCTTTCCAATCTTCGTGTCCTTGTATTAAGATCCAATCAATTCTATGGCACACTAGATGACCCTTTCAGAAGTGGAAAGTTCCAGGGGTACTTCTCGAGGATACAAATAATTGATATTGCCTCAAACAATTTCTCTGGCAATGTGAAACCACAATGGCTCAATATGTTTAAATCTATGATGGAGAAGATGAATAACACTGGACAGATCCTGGGTCATTCTGCATCCAGCCAACATTATTGCCAAGACACTGTCGCAATAACAGTTAAGGGGCAATACATGACAATTGAAAGGATTTTGACAACTTTAACTGCAGTCGACTTTTCAAATAATAAACTCAATGGTACCATTCCAGATTTGGTCGGAAACCTTGTTTCACTACATATATTGAATATGTCACATAATGCATTCACAGGAAGTATTCCACCCCAATTAGGCAAGATGAGCCAGCTGGAATCATTAGACCTGTCATGGAACCACCTTTCTGGGGAGATACCACAAGAGCTAGCAAACCTCACATTTCTTGAAACCCTAGATCTATCTAACAACGATTTGGAAGGGAGGATTCCACAATCACGCCAATTTGGAACATTTGAGAATAGTTCATTTGAAGGTAACATAGGCCTTTGTGGAGCACCCTTGAGCAGACAATGTGCCAGTTCACCTCAGCCAAATGAGTTGAAACCAAAAACGCCGCAAGATCATGTCGACATAACTCTATTTATGTTTGTTGGATTGGGATTCGGACTTGGATTTGCAGTTGCTATTCTTTTCATACAGGTTCCACTTGGCAAATTCTACAGAACTATAAGCATTTTGCGAAGCTGATCCTAAGTCACAAGGGGCCTATACACGCACAGTTCGCATGTATTCATTACTGGAAAAGGAGAATGACACTTAGATGAATGATGTGATTGTTCATCTCGTTTTTCTGAAAGACACAAGTGTGTATTGGTCTGGTATATATTAATTAGAATAGGTGAATTGACCCAATTTATGGGAGAAATTGGGCCCAAAAACCATACAATACAACGACTACTTATAAAACTACACCATGCAGCACCGTCTCCAACTACTAACATGTCATGGAGCTCGTCGCGACTACTATTATTGCCAAGCTTACCACTAGAAAGTAGCTTTGGCATCAAATCAATGGACGAAATCAATCAATGTCTCAAGCTATGAGACAAAAAGACTCATGAAAGCACAAAGTTGCCAGCCAAGCCCGCCTCGCTACCCTCGCTAGGCGCACAACATGGCGGCCGCTGCCTGCCAACTGGGCGACATCCCGGACATACCGGACCTAGAGACGACAATAGGATTCGGGAGCCTCAGTGCTTCCTGATGAGACGCCCCCAACCAACGAGAAGGAAGGACCATTTCGGTCGGTCCACGAGAATTCAGGTCCAGGATACGGGGGCCTCGCTACCCCAAGCGCAACAAATGACACGGGAGCTCTTCACTTGCGGCACTCGTTCACATGCTCGGTCATTGACACCAATGTCATTGACACCTTCACTTGCGGCACTCGTTCACACGCTCGGTCGCAAGGCCCCACGCCCCACAAATAACACGGGATTCTAGCAAACTTCGACAGCAAGGGCAAAGCCACCGCACCGCGTGTGCAATTTTTATATATAATAACTTCCATATACAATTCTGATTTTTGTACAGAGCATAATAAAATTCATTATGTATTTATGTTTCACCAAATGTCAAATAGATATACAGCACTACAAATTGCCACAGCAGCACGTGGGATATCTAGTATATTCGTGTGATCTTCAACTAGAAAATTTAGTGTCATCTATCTTTCTAGATGGCTTAAGACATTAAGAGTGGGGGTTATACTGTGTCAGAATTTACGGAGGCAGATGATTCTCTTCATTCAATAATACCTTCAAACTTGAGCAGGTGTTGCCTCTAATGCCTCTTTACCTGTGATGCCTTCTTTGAGTTCTTTGAAGTATACTTCATAGTCCTTTTCAGAAGGGGGATTTGAAGGGTCAATCACATATGGTTCGCTAAATGGAACAGTGCTCTTGACCTGATCATAAGATGATTACCACCATTAGCTTCCTCTCTAAGATACTAACTGACAGTAAGTTCTGCCCTAATATTCTTGCAAACAAGTTACAGAATTCAACCTCGAAAGTTTTGCCCACCGCATTTGGGCTTGCCAGAGCTGCTACACAAATACGGGCAACTTCTTCCCTTGATATCTTTCCCTGAGATGTTTCAAGAATGTTATTAAATCAAATTTGTGGGAAGGAAGAGTAGTAGAGCACATTGGGAATTGGGATATCAGGATAACGGTGCTTCCAATACATACTGTGATGTTGTCCCCCTGGTCAAAGATGAGATCGGCTCCAGCCGGTTCCTCGGTTAATGCACATGGCCGCACAATGGTGTATGGAATACCACTTTCCCGAATTAAATCCTCTCCCTGAAAGGCCACCTCAGACATTATATAAGGGTTCCAAGATAACCAACATGACAAAATGAACAGCACAGTTGCTCAGTCTATATCTTAAGTACTTAGATGCATATGGATGGTTTTTTGCAGTACAAAGAAAAATGTACAATTGTGATTTGTTATGCCAGGAGAATTAAAAAAAAGATTCATCCCTAGTAAGAACGAGACACAGTTCTTTTATATAAAGATGTGTTTAAGACAGTGAGCATGCCTTCAACTTATAAGTTAAAATGGAGCCAAGCTCTTTGTTCAATCGAACAGCAGGTGGCTGTTTGCTTAAATCTAGCCCCGGTCTTTCAGGTCTTGTAACTCCGGCAGAACTCACATGAACGAACCTTCATATAAAAGAAAAGAAGGCCAATTAGTCCTGATTTGTTCCAAAAAGAAACTGAAAAAATGAAGTGGTCATATGTATTCTGTTGTACCGACGTCATTGCCTGAAAACTAGTGGATAGACAAACCTTGGAGTGATCGGCTCCTTTATGTATGCTCTAATACTCGAAAAAGGAAGCTCAAATGGACCTTCAGTAAATGTTGGGTTGAGTATTCCATCGTATTCAAATTTGCTAAACATAAGCTACAAAAATTGTCACGTAAACTGTTAGATGAGAGTTTACCAATTCTTCAAATGTTTACAGATGAAGGAAAAAAGGAAGAAGTGATACTTGTAGTGAAGTAATGTTGCTTGCATCGAAGGGTGGAGCATTAGTCATAGTACGAGCACGGAATACAGGTTTCAGAGAAGAGAAAGGTACTTTAACCTGATCCAGGAATAAGAACATAGTTCTAAGTCACTGAAACAAATTTCGAAGATATTTACAGCATGATATGACATACACTTTGCCATTGCCCCTTAGTTGTGTCGAAACTTGCTGTATAGCCAACAGTATCCCATTCATAGCTAGTCCGTATAATGAGTTTATACCGTCGCCCATCACCTTTAACTCGTAATTCAATACCATCATATGCTGACAGGTCCTCTGGCACAGTAAAATTCTGCCATTCAAGTAAAGTATCATATTGTTAGCAATGTAACATCACTATAAATAGGATGCATTGATAAATAAAAATATGTAATAGAGTTACTTCCTTAAGTTTCATAATTCTTGCCATTTTGATCTATGACATGATCTCCAAAACATATCTTTGATGAAGATTTCCTATTATAATATTCCCTTCATTCCAAATTATAAGTCATTTCAGCTTTGTCCTAACTCAAACATCTCTAACTTTGATCATGTTTATTGAAAAAAAAAATGCACCAGCACCTATGACATCTAATAGTTTCATTAAATTTTCCATGAAATAGGTCTTGATAGTGCACTATTTGAACTAGATGCTAACATATTTAGCTAAGGATTTGGTCAAAGTTATAGAAGTTTAATTTAGGACAAATCTAAATGGAACTATAAGTTGGAATGGTCCGTATATACAAAATTATAAAAAAAAATCAACAGACTAATCTATTCTTGTGGTCTTAGCATCATCAAACTCAATATTAAGTTATCAATAGCTAAAGATATAAAAGTTTCACATCAATTTCGTCAAAAATTACAAGGATTATGGGACTGGAGGGAGTATAAGTTATTAGGTGTCTACAAAATTACACTTGCAACTTTAAAAAATACAGATGCTTATGACAGATGAAACCAATTTCATTTATTTGCATGAAACAATGCAGGATATAGTTGATCATTGCAAAAATAACACAGCAAGCAAATAATAATTAAATATCTAGCAGTAATTTTCTTCCTCAAAATTTCATGGAAGTAAGTACCTTTGTCCTTATACTAGTAAACCCACCGTTATTTGAAGTAGATACAGTCCCTACAAGGAAGGTAGGTTATCCACAGGTTATCAGCTTAGAATACCATCATTTCAAGCAAATAGAACATCTCATATCCAAAATACAGCAAATAAAAATAAAAATACCTTTGAACAATCCAGTTGGTCCACCACTTTCACTTCCTGTTGGCAGGATTTGGAATGTACTTTCACTAACACCACCCATTACAACGTCATCAAGAGCTCCCCACACAATCTTTCCAGATAAGTTGCCTACATACAAATGAGATTATTGTGCTAGCTGTTAAGGAAAATGAACTCATAAAAATTAAATATAAAACAATCCTGATTAGCAAAAAAAAAGGATTGACTTAATGTAAGAGTACATGTGGCTGTTATGGTAGGATAAGATTAGTTATGATTGATTGATTGTAATCTCCTAATTAGTTCCCATCTCACAATTAAGTTTTCATGCCAAAAGAATGTACTAGTAATATGCTATGCAATAATAGCCAAATGATCAATTATCAACCATATGGGAACAGAATTACATGATCCCAGGCCCATATGCTTGTGGACACACTTGGGTTTTCAGCACACATAGTAGTGCCAGACTACATATATATGAAAAATGAGTATAACAAAGATTTTAAATTTGATCAGGAAAATAAGGCAATGAGAGGTATACCTTTGAGCCCAAAAAGCAGCATCCCTTCACTCAGTCCAACACTATTCTTTATGGCATTAATCAAGTTTTGCATTCCGATGTACTCAACCATTTCAGGTGAAGGTCCCTTGATCTGATTTGAGAAACATCTAATATTGTGAACTTGGGGTCACATAGCAAGAGCTGTATACATGTGAAGACTTTCTGATACCCTACCTCAGGTTCGAAAAATTTGATGCCCTGCATGAATTCGAGACGGAAGTGTCACACTGATGGCCAGATGGTAGACTGCATAAATTCTTCACATATCATAGTACTGAGCATGTGACGTACTTGTTTGTACTTCTGCCTGTCTGGTGTATCACCTTCCTTTGGCCCCACTATTACAGAGACTGCATTGACTACTTTTTTTATCCCTTTGAAGAGCTTAGGATCAAGTGTATCTTCCTTTGTAACATCTCCTATGATCTGAAGCAAGCAGTAAGTTTATAGCTCAAAATATGGAGTTTTGATGACATGATTCTTTGAAGGCGAGTATTTAATGTCATATAGATAATAGCATGAACCACAGGCACTGAGATAAGGAGCTAAATCATATTTCAATGTGTCATTGCACATTCATTTGTTTTGTCCTTCAGATAAAATGACAGAAATATCCAATAGTACCCAAAATTTGGTCAACCATATAATATCATCAAATTCCATAGTTACCTTTCTACCAAGTACCAACAGACAGGTTTTAAAACATGTAACAGCAGCTATGTCAGGCATGTAACTGTAGGCCATCATTGAGCACTGCCAAAAAATAATTCTTTGGGGAACTTCATTCCTCTTGGCAATAAAACTTCATTTTATTATCTAAAGAAAAGCTATCGGGGTAATGCCATTGGGATGCAAATCCTCTGTAGCTATGACACTTGAAGAATTTGTTTGATTGATTTGTTTGATTGCCTTGAAGTAGGGGCAGAAGTGCAGTTGCTGAAATAAAAACTCCAGCACAGCAGTAGTAACTAAACTAAAATTAGTGGCCTACCAGATTCACATCCGGCCCCAACATGCTCCTTGCCTTGTCTCCATTTCTAGCCTGGAATCAAAAAATGGAACAAATGTTGCAAGGACTATAGGGATTGTTCATACAAAAAGATGAAAAAATGTTAAAGGCCAAAGTGAGTATGGTTGACAGTAGAATACCAATACTCGAACAGGTACGCCCTTCTTCCGCAGGATGTCGACCACCCGTCGCCCAACACCACCAGTGGCTCCCGTAACCAGCACCACATCCGATGTTTCCATTTTCTTCGGCGCTTCACTAGAAGCAGGTCCAGTGAAACTGCTGATGATGGATTCTACAATCTACAGATCAAAGCAAAAGCATCAAGACTTGGAGACATCATATCCCAAACTCAAACCGAATGTCACATGACAACAAAGACAAAACTCAGAAGTTAGTGATAGAACCTTGAGAGGGTTTGGAGGGCCGTTGAAGAAGTACAACGTCTTGAAAAACCTGCCGAGGTCCCAAGGTTGTTGCCCAGCAAAAGCTATGACCTCTCTCCGCGACAACCGTGACGACGCACAGCTTACTGGGCTATATGTGATCCGTGGAAACTGGTTTGAGCCTAGGAAAAGCACCTTCTGATCTGTTCTCGTGGAGCAGCTAGCAGCTAAACCCCCCTGATGACAGGGAACCAAACAAAAATTTAAAATCAAAATTACTGATTTCATTTCAATCTTTACAGAATGTAGCGTTGTGCTGATCAGCCTGATTTCAGCAAAACAAAATGGATGAGGGGGAAAAAAGGAAAAAAATTCAGGTCCCACCGAGATTTGAACTCGGGTTACTGGATTCAGAGTCCAATGTCCTAACCGCTAGACCATGGGACCTTTGATGTCCACGTTCCCTAGTAATGTTTTTATAACAGCAAGAAACAAGAACAAGGACTAAAGAACTCGGCGCAAGACGGCCCGGTTGCTCTGCTCTCCGTTAGCGCGGTGGCAAACAAGGAAAAAGAAGATGATGCAGCGGTGGGGATAAGGGGCGCTCACCCGCGGCCTGGCGAGAAGCACCGGAGGAGACGGAACGGAGGCGGCGCAGCAAGAGGAGCAGTTCATTTTTCTCCCCTCACTGGAGAAGACGACGGAAGGGTCTCTCAGAAGTACGCTACCATTATTGGGAGGACTGAGACGGGACTGACGAGGAGGAAGGAACAGGGGAACAGGAACAGCCAATGCCAGCCGGCGCGACGACGACGATGAAGGGGCGGATCGGATACCGCTGGAGCGTCGTGGAAGGGAAGGGAGGCGCGGACCACACAAATTCCTGCGGTCTGCTGCGTGCGCGTGGTGGTGCGCCCACGCCACGACTCGCGAATCGGAAATCGCCCACTATGACCTTGAGATTCGTGCCGCGTGAGCGCCGGATTTTCGATGGCAAGTTTTATCGTCTGCAAGATTAGGGCATTAAGCGTAGATTGAAAAGGTATAAGAACTGTCGATTAATCGAAGATTCAAAATTCAGTGGAAAAAATTTCACCGATGCTAGGGGACTTTGGATTGTTCTTAGGTGAAAAACACATGAATTTTTTAGTCACCGACGTGAGGCCACGTACCATCTTCTCCCACCTTCCTCCTGCCGCACCTGTCCCCCGACACCCAGCGTCGTCGCGCCTCCCGCTCCCTCGCATCCCTGCGCCGCCCACTCCCGGCACGCCCGGTTCCGGCCGCGCCCGCTCGAGCCTGCGTGTCGCCGGCCGGAGGCCATGGCAAGTGGCGAGGTAGGCGTCTCCTCCCATCTGTGATTGTCTCTTTTTTCCTATAGAAAAAATTGTCTCTCTGTGACCTCGTTCCATGATCCGTGATCTCGTTCGTCTTTGGAGGTAAAAGAAAATGTGGGGGCTGGAGGTAGAAGATGCGGTGGAGGTTGTTGCATCATTATCTTATGGCTCAAAAAAAATTCATGTGTTTGGTTTTTAAAAACACCGATTGTTTGGTAGACAAGCTCCTTCTTCTTTAAGCCTTGTTCGATTACATCCTAGGTCGAGAGGGTTGAAGAGGATTAGAGATGATTGACGAGAATTTTGACTTGTAGATGATTAAATTCTTCTCTATCTTTTCCAATCCCCTTGGGTTGAGGTAGAAATGAAAACCCTTATTTGACATCTAAATTTAAAATTTTATATTTCTATTTTTTCCCTATTTGAAACTTTTGTTATATAGCTCTAAAGTAACGGAAGTGTTGTATAGAGAAAAATAAAATGAAAAGAATGACAAATAGAAAAGGTTTTAAGTTTAGACACTAAATAGGAAAGCAAAAGTTTCATTATGGGTATCTAGATAATGCATGCTATATAAGCTTCTTTAAGTGAGAAAAGTCATTTTCTTGGCATAAGGACATGCAGTTACACACAAACTCCGTCATCCTAAATTATAAGACATTCTAAAAATCTTGGAGAGTCAAATTTTTTAAATTTAA
The DNA here is from genome assembly GCA_015844335.1 of Chrysopogon serrulatus. Lineage (NCBI taxonomy): Eukaryota > Viridiplantae > Streptophyta > Magnoliopsida > Poales > Poaceae > Chrysopogon > Chrysopogon serrulatus. The sequence continues at coordinate 76,417 of JADLZL010005200.1, forward strand.
AAAATAGAAAAAATATAAAGATTTATCAAATAGATATACGATAAAAATATAACTAATAAAGAATCTAATGATACTTAGTTGATGTCATAAATATTATTATTTTATAATATAAATTTAGTTAAACTTAAAAAGTTGACTCTCCAAGATTTTTAAAATGTCTTATAATTTAGGATAGCGGGAGTAAATTTTACCAGCGGCTCTTGAACTTTGTCCCACGTTTCTATCAAGTTTTATATACATCCAAAATGCTATCGAACATTAAGCTTGCTAAATGTATCATCAATAGTTTAAACGCTATGTTTGTAAGACGTGGATCGCCACACCAACAACTAGGTGGAATAAGCAGAAATTTTGCATTGTTTTGTTGTCCACTTTATATTTATTACTTCCTCCGTTCTAAATTATAAAGTCGCTTTGACTTTTTTAATATATCTATTTTGCTATGTATCTAGTCTAGATATAATAATATATCTAGATACATAGTAAAATAAATAAACAAAAAAGTCAAAACGACTAATAATTTGAAATGGAGGGAGTAAGTCCTCTATTGTTCTTCTCATCTCTCATTGCAGTTGGAAGCTACATTGTACATAGAACGCACTTTAGTACACAACTATGATTCCTACGAAAATCCCAAAATCTACTAGATCCAAAGCCTAAATTTTTTTTCTGTTTACGCAAACACCACACTAAATGCTAAAAAATGACCTGAACAACTAAATTTCCTATAACGCTCAAGCAATTACGGCACCGAGGCACCCACACCATGAGTAGCCACTCACTTTCCAACTAAAACATAGGGGCCATGCTTCATCATCGCACTGCTTCTAACCGATTTTGGCTTCACCAGTTGCACTTGCGCACCTTAGTAGCGTCACTCAACTTCGATAAGATCTTGTATGTGTCGTCCCTTTCCACCTTTCTCCTGCAAACTTTGTCACCTTTGTCTACTCTGAGATGATACATGTGTGTGAAATGAAAATAGGCACATAATAACTTTCACCATGGCAATCGACACACACAATGTTGAGCCAGTTTAGACATACATTTAGTGAGCTTAAAGACCTAAAAGTAATGGAAAGTATATGGGCCTAAATAAGAATGTGGGGGAAAATTAAATAACAGCAAAAAATCACTATTGTTTATAATACATATGTGGCTTCAAAAAAGGAACCTCATAATTATTTATCTCGATTCTACAATATTTTTTTTAGTGGAGACCCCCCCCCCCAAATTCAAACACTCTAATTAAAAAAAAACTCTCTCCATCCTTAAAAAACAATTCTAGGTTTTGAAAAAGTTAATTTTCATGTTTAACCAAGTTTATAAAAAATTGTCAATATTTATACCTCTAATTAGGCTTAGTATAAACATATTTTCATAATCAATGTAACAGTACTTATTGGTACAAAAAATGATACTATCTTTCTTATAAATTTGATTAAATTTAAAATTATTTGATTTTTTTGAAAAGGAAGAATTGCAAAAAAAAAAATGACGGGAGAGTACAGTATGCGTAAGAAAGCTCAGTAGTGTCGTCTTGGATTTTGCCATGTTGGGCTCAGGAGTATCAGTAGCAAATCGCTGCAGCTGAGTGCGCCGACGCTTTGGTCAGAACTCAGAAGCCACAATCGCGCCGCGCCGCGCGGCTCTCGGCAGGGGGCGGCGGCGCTCTTCCATAGTTGCATGGCTAGGCACTCGCACTTCTGCCATGCCATGGGATTGGGGTGGTCAGATGGATCGTTCCATCTCTCCACCAGCGGTGGCTGACAAGTCCGCGAGCTGTTCGACGATATGCGCAGCCGGACACTACCAGGCCTTCTTCTCTGGCCACGGCATGGTACACTCTCCGCACACGCGTCCTTCCCGTTTCCCATCACATTGTTTCGGAGCCATGCTTTGGCTTCTTCTTGGTTGGAAGTTGGCACGAGTGCACCTGCATAGGCCAGGCCACCTTAGTTGCTTATGCTTTGCTAGCTAGGTACGTACATGTTATCTGAAAACAATAGGGTGATCATATGCCACAGAATGCACAAACATTAGTATTATGCGATCTTATGACCAAATGGCATGCATCTACATAACCTGCTAAAGTTCTCATGTCTGCTTGTCTAGCTGTAGAATGCCACCTGCTACAACTCCAGTCAATAATCCTCCAAAATATAGCACACAATTTCGAAAGTGTGTTCACTTCGTGATGACATCATTGTGTTGCACACTTGGCATCCATGCAGCAGGCAGTTCTCTTAGTCTCATTTGCCAAAATCCTCCAAGCGATCGAGTAGCATTCCTTAACTAAGCGACCGAAGAGATTTGTGACCTAAAGGGAAAAAAAAAATGTTACTGCTCATCTTTCCATGCTTGATCAATAACTCCGTATTTCATTTCATTCATACATTAACAAATAACAATGTTAAGATACAAATTTATAAAGAAACTACACACGATAGTTGCAACTAAATTGCAAAGGAGTCTATTCTCCCCTACTTTTGCTAAACATATTATCTTGCAGACACAGCCACTGTGGACAAAGGGGATGAAGCATCAAAAAGACCATCTCTGCCAGTTGCATCCTGACCTGCAGTACTTTCTGTGTCCATAGCACCTTCCAAGACCTTGACAACTTGTGACATGGCTGGTCGTTTACTGCAGTCACGCTGCAAACACCAGACAGCTAGCTTGATTACTTCTGTCATTTCTGACCCATGTAACTGGAGGTCTTCATCCTGATTGTCTACAATATCCAGAACTTGCCCAACCTTCATTTTCTCTTGCAGTATATTAATTAGATTAGGGCTACCCTCAGGCTGATTGTTTTCCAGGTTTTTCCTTCCACTCACTATTTCCAGCACAACTACGCCAAAGCTGTAAATATCAGCCTTCTCAGTGATTGTTGATGACAACCATTCCGGTGCTAGGTAACCCCTTGTTCCTCTGATTTTGGTCATCACATGGCTTTGATCCCTATCGATAAGCTTTGCTAAACCAAAGTCAGAGATCTTTGCGTTGAACTTGTCATCAAGGAGGATATTTCCCGGCTTAATATCAAGATGAGCAATCTTCTGGCGGCATTCTTCATGAAGATAGGCCAAACCCTTTGCAATGTCTAGGATAATCTTGTATCGAGTTGCCCAGCTGAGTGAACCACTTTGGTTCTTTCTGAAGATCCATTTATCCAGAGACCCATTGCTCATATGCTCATAGACAAGGAGCCTGTGGAATTTGTCTGAGCAGTATCCTATCAATCTGACAAGATTAATATGGTGGATGCTGCCAATGGTAATGACTTCGGCCATGAATTCTTCCTTCCCGTGTCCAATGTCACGCAAGCATTTAACAGCAATTTTGATATTTCCAAGTTTTCCCTCATACACTGGCCCAAATCCTCCCTGCCCCAGCTTTTTGCTGAAGTTATTGGTTGCTTCTCTCAGCTGTTTGTACGAAAACCGTGTAGGCATTCCAGCCACTCCTTTAAATGGATCATCCTCTTCCATCCTCTTCACTATTGTTCTTCTGATCATGAGAATGAGTAGGCAGATGACTACAACCAGAACAGGAACACCGACATGGTAAGCAGTTGTGTTTATTCTCTTACTTGACGGTGGTGGTAACATCTGCACCTTGACATATGCAGATAAATTGTAACCAACCACTTCTGGCTGATAATTCATGAGTGAGAAGATCTTTGGCACCAGATAGCAGGAGCCCTTAGAAGCATTTTGATGCTGGAAAAATGCTGCCTTGCATGAACAGGTCTTCAAGCATGCCTCCTTGCAGCTTTCTTCATCGGTAGTCCAATTATTTGCAAAATTGAAGTATGTGACATTTGGGAGTGCCATAAGCTTATGATATTGGATCAAGTCACAGGACAAAGGAGTTTCTAGTGAGCAGCCCAGGTTAGGTTGCCGATCATCCAACTGATAGAAAAGGTCATCATCATCGTTTCCACCTGGGCAACTGCATTGCCCTTGTGAACAGATTCCATATGCTCCACATACTGTAGGGTATGCACATTCATCAGGATACACATGCAAAACATCAGCAAGAGCTTTCCATGAAACACTGTCCCATGCATAAGCTCTTAGGTGCCCATCATCCTCAAGACTCATAAATTGTGCTGAAGATGGCAAAGGCAGAGAGATATCGAATAACTTGATATCCGTGCCGTTGAAGCTAAGAAATGCTGAGAAACTCCCTTGTAAGAAGGAAATGTAAACCGTGCTATTCTTCACTTGATCAGAGGATACATTTCTCTTTGATTGAATTATTGCATCAGTTACATTAAAGCTTTTCTGATAATAAGACTGTGGTGGATCTGCATCGATGAAAGCATAGAGGCCATTGTCGAGCAGAGTGAGGTAGAACTGACCTTGAGTACTGTTTGTTTCCGAGAAAGTGGAAATAAGCCTCTTCCCTTGCCGCAGTGACTGCCCAATGAGCAGTGTATCAGTTGGGTGTGCAAATGATTCCCACACTGTCTTCCCCATCACGTTGAAGAGTATCAGATTCCCAGTCTCAGCAAGGTTCATGCCAGCAACCGAGCTGCCTGATGTTGTCGTGGACCAGACCAGTGAACCGTCGAAGTCTCTCAGAATGAGATTTCCATCCTTGTTAAACTGCACTGATGCATTCTCCTTCACTGGACGGTACCTGTTGGCTGTCCAGACGATCCTTGGCGTGGCTGAGGCATTGAAGGCAGGGTCGTTTGGATCTCCTATGGACATAAAGAAGACTGCAAAGAGGAAGACCTTGCAGGGAGCAGTGCAGATGAAGCCACAGCCAAAGGATGGACCAAACCCGGCAGGCTTCTGCCTGACAAGAATGACTCTGATCATGGAGCCGTCGGGATAGGTTGCATTGTAAGGGATAGTAGCTTCATTATTGGTCCACATAGAAGGAAGGTTGGCAATGGGGCTAGGGTAATCAATGGACCAAGCTTGGGAGAAAGGAATGGACATTATGAAAAGGAGTAGGAAGCTTTCAACCCTAGGCATGGCTGCTTTGTGAGTTCTTGGACTGGACATGGAGATCTCTGCAGATCATGTGATCTTTTGGTCTGGACAATGGAAAGTTGGAGCGGTGGCCTCAGAGATAGATGAGGGGAGGAGAGAGATGCCGCTTAGAGCTGGGAAATTTTTGCAAAGACAAGTTTCCATGTATCAGATTAAACAATTAGACAGGGGGAAGGAGTGGAGACTTAGTGCTCTTCAAGTCCTCAAAAGCAAACATAAAGTACACTGGACACATAATTCTGATGGTTGCTGGCATCAGCATTCTGATGATGTAGTTCATGGCCATTCGCCAACACCCTTAGTCCTTGTTTTAATCCAATTAGTGAAGTTTTGGTTGTCGATCATGAAAATAAACATGCTATCAGGAAACCAAACCGTTCTTCGAGATAAGCATATGCTATGCAACTGAGGCATATCATTAGGATGCAAGAACTGGGGTCCAGGAATCAAGCACTATGAGATTAGATAGTTTGGACTTATCCCGGTTATTGGAAGTTGTCATGCAGAGCACTACCTCTCTACGAACTAAAGAAGTCATGTAGAGCACTCATGCAAGTTCAACTTCCTCACCGACATAAGTGGTTTGGTCAACTTTGGACCCACAATCTGTGTTGACAAATTTTATGATCTATCACATAATCATAGTACTTTATATTTTAACAGGAAACTGGGTGAGAAAGAAAAGATGTACCACAGGCAATCTTATTTGGTCATCATGCCCCAGGTTCTTCATATCTTCACTCTGTACTCTGTAGTTCCCTTAATGGACACTAGTTAATTTGTTTTGTGACAAACTTGGTGGAGCATATTTGATTACTCATGATGGCAGAAGGAAAGTCTTTGCGAACTTTTGGCTTGAAAATTTGTATTGCCGATGTCATGACTAAATTGCTTCCATCTGCCGGGAAGGAATATAATTAGCATAGCATTATGTGTTCAGTTTCCATGAAAATAAGTGAAAAAAAAGAAACAGCCTTCTCAGCTAAAATCCTTGTTCTTGCAGTTGCCTCTGAGAATGTGAATGTTTACTAAAGTCGCATCACCAAGGAGGTTGTGGTGGATACACGAAGACCAGCAGACCAGGCCAGAGAACACATCACTTCTGTGGATGCAAGTCTAAAGATGCACGGTCAAATATTCTTCGAGAAAACACCAGATTTTCATTGTGAATTGCATGTTTGGTTTCTGCATTTCTGTTTTTGATTCCTATACTCTTTAAACATGTACATATCTTGCTTGAAAATATCATCCATCCAGGAGCAAAAAATCTGCTCCACTCTAACCATGGTCTTGTTTTGGTTTCCAGAGCTCTCAACTTCAGTCACTCACTGTCGAGGGTGATTCGAACTTCGAATACGACGAAACGTAGTCCTGGGGCCCGCTTCCTGATGACCTGAATCCACAGCAACCACAAAATCATCAATCTTGGAGCAACCCTGATTCTCCTGATGATACGTATCCTGCAGTTCCACGATCAGGCTGCTCCAGCGCATCCACATCAACTTCCAGAAGTTGAGAAGGAAGCCACGCACCCAACCACATGTCGACATGATCCAGGTGTGTGCTATTCTGGCAAAGTTCTAGACCTTTGCCTGGTTGTGGTTGGTCTCTGACGCATCGCTAACTCATGTGGTGTGAAGTGAAACTCGTCAGAGCTAGCTGTTCTAGACCTTTGCCCGGTTGGTCTCTGACGCATCGCTAACTCATGTGGTGTGAAGTGAAACTCTCAGAGCTGCGGCGTAGAGAATGGACGGCCTTTTTTCTCATTTTATTTATTACAGGCTGAAAGTTTGTAGAGGGCACACGGTTTCGTTTTTCTAGAAACGAAGTGATGAGGTGGTGTTACCATAATGTCAAAGTTCTGTAGGAGTCTTGTGGGGCAAATGTAACTGAAAACAAGAAAATTGCTCAACACTTTTTCGTGGACAAAGAAAAGATTGGCCAATGATTCGTACAGCTTTCAATTCTGGAAAGGTTTAAAAATAGAATTGTGGAAAGGTTCTCTTACACTTTCTAAATGGCTCCTAAAGGTTGGTATGCATCCAATACGTTTTAATGAATTTAAGTTTTTTTTTTTTAAAAAAAAAGAGGAGAATCTTTCGTTGAGACCTGAATCAAGTACTCAAGGGCATGATAGATGGCTCAGCCTAACTAGGGTATTTCTCCCACCAGACTTATCATGACAATACTTGCCCGGTTGTTGCAACATGCAAACAGACAAGTGTCTGAAAAGGGTGTAGGCAAATCTCCCCATCTGGGAACACAATATTCCACACGGTTTCTCATGACGAACACTCACAGCTGCAGAATGGAAGACTGTTGGCCATGTAAACTAAGCAGTCCTGGTACCAACGATGATGTGTGAACGCCAAGGTTGTCATTAGATCAGATGGCCTTCTCATTCTGCTTACCTGCAGCAATTCTTGCTGGAGGCGCCTCACTTTTGTAGGTCCCGGCAAGCACTATCTTCATTTAAACTTTTATGTGAACCTCCAGATCCACATCATTACAAATTGCAACCTTTGTTCTATTGATACTCGGCTGCTCCAAAGAATCTTTTGTTTTTAAGCTGAAGTCCTTTTCGTAGTCCAGCATTGAGTGGCTTGCACATGTATAATCTTTCCGGAAGAGATTCAGATTCTAGTCAGAGCTCAATTCTTTTGCAAAAAGGTAGTCTTCAGTAGAAAAATATCTTCAAGAATCAAAGCGCCCTGCCTTTTTCAGGATGTTCTTCAGATTGGCATATATTCCCTCTCCTATGCAACAAGCAGCACCAGTTCTCTTTGGTCGATCAAAAGCAATACATGTGTATGTTGAAGATGCATTCATCCTCTGTTATATTACAAGTCCATTGGTGCAATGATATATCATCTCTTTCCAATGTTGTCTCAAAAGTAAACTACTCCCTCAGTTCCACAGTGTAAGTTGTTTTGGCTTTTCTAGGTACATAGCTTATGCATGTAGCTAAATATGGTGATATATCGAGACCAAGTAAAAACTATATACCGAGAGTGCCAAAACAATTTACGATTTGGAAAGGAGCGAGCACTAAATTATGAGAACAGTTTACAGCAAGTTGCATACATATTCGGTGTTTTTGAAACTGAACAAAAAATAAATAATTTCCAAGCTTGCCAAGGAAACATCAAGCTGGAATTCTACCTGTAAACCTATATCTGCACAGTTATCCACAATCACATACACACAAGCACATCTGACATATTTGATTCTTTGGATTAAATGTGTATACCTTCATTTGAGGATGGAATGAAAGAATTTCAGGGACAAAACTCACCGAATGTGACAATTATGTGGGCTCTGGAATGGATTTTTTTTTCTCACCTAGGGCACAGGCACTGAAATTGACACAGGGTTTGACAACTCCCCGCTGCCAAAGCTTGCAGCGCGCCTCAATGTGCTGTTCCCTACCAATGAATGATCAACCACTGTCAAGGTATTTCCGAGTGCCAATGCCGATGGCATTTGGCTCCTCTGGCACATCTTGACAATCAAGCTTGCCCTTCTTCTTGGCGCTTTGTTCCTGTGAGCGTGATGTTCTGTATTACTGTGTTCAACCCAGGTATCTTTGCCACGCGCTGTGCCAATGTTGATCCACCTCTACGGCATATCTCATATAAAGCTGACACTGCATTCTCCTTGCCCTTTGGGGTTCCACGCCTCATTAACCCAACAAGGCTAGTGATTACTGTTTCAGAGCTCCCAACAAGATGCACGATGGTAGGCTGCTTCATCAGCAGAGCCAGAGCACCAGCAGCTTCCTCCGACACGGTGTCATTCCTCAGTGACTCAATTAAAGCTACAACTGCAGATGACTCAAGCATCCGACCAGAGCTTTCTGGGTGTGTTGAGAGGTTGAACAATGCCATCACTGCATCTTTCTTTCCCCTTGGTGTCCCTTTGGTCAGCATAGAGGCAAGCTCCTCCACAGCCCCTGGCTCATTCATTATCTTTTTCTTGTAGTCATGGACCACAGATAAACTGAAGAGCGTAGCCGCAGCATTCTCCTTGGCCTCTGTTGTCCAACCATTCTTCAACACACTGACGATTAGACGCAGGCAATCCTCTTGTTCCATAATCCGTGTCTTGTTCGGCTCATATATCGATAGATTGAGCAGCGCAGTCACTGCGTTCTCCTGCGCCATCCAATCCGATGACAGCAGCAACCTGCAAAGCAATGGTATAGCACCCAACTCAGCAATGAATGCCCGGTTTTGCCTCCCAGTCTTTGCCAGCAGCCGGATTTCCCTAGCTGCGACCGGCTTTGCATTATCAGATCCCTCCACCAGCATCTTGACCAAAATCCTTGCTGTGGCTTTGTTCGCCTCAATTGCTGCCTTGCTGCTGCACGATGCAGCAACACATTCAATCATCCCCTCGTTGCTCTCCGGCGAGTCAAACTGAAAGCCATACACCCCGCACCACTGTGAAATCAAGCTGCGGAGCGCCCGGTTTGGCACAAGCCGGTTGTCAGCGAGGGCCTGGCCGGAGTTGGGGCAGGTGGAGTGCCCCTCCTCGATCCACTGTATGATTGACGGCCGGTCATAGGTCTGTCCGGTGGAGATCACCACGGGATCGCGCATCAAATCCAAAGAAATCGGGCAGGTGAACTCCTTGGGCACCGAGAAGGAGCTGTCGTCGCTGCAGCTCCAGGAGAGCAGCCGCTGCCTGTTCCCCGCCGACAGCCAAACACGCAACGCCTTTGTGTTGCTGGGGTCGAAAAGGGAGAAGAGGCAGTACCGGAGCAGGGCGACGACGCCGCCGATGAGGGGGAGGTCGGCGTCCTCCTCCTGGTTCAGGATTTGCTCCTCCAGGTACTCGATTTCAGCGCGGCAAGAAGGGGCGTCGGAGATGCCGATTTGGAGGAGGAGGGATCGGAGCGTAGAGGGGTCCGGCGGCTGGCCGAGCTCGAAGTGGCGCAGGGCGGCGAGGAGGCTGTCTCCGAGAGCGGCCTCCGCGTCGTCGTGGTAGTGGGCCGGCGCCCGCCGGCGGCAGCGCGCGCGGAGCACGTCGAGGTATTGGGCAGCGTCCAACGAGAGGCGGAGCGAGGCGGCGGGGAGGACGTCGAGGACGACGGCCAGCTCGGCGTCGAGGTCTCGGAACGAGGCGGCGAGCTGGGGCGCCCGCAGCAGCGCCCAGGTGCGTCCGGCGGAAGTGACGTAGGAGACGAGCAGGTCGGCGCGGAAGAGCACGACGTAGAGCTCGCGGAAGCAGAGGTCGGCGGCGTCGGAGAAGGCGGCCTCGCCTTGGTCGGCGAGGAGGAGCAGGAGCGAGTCGAGGAGCGCGGAGAGCAGCGCGAGCCTCCGCATGAGCGCGTCGAGGTTCCGTCGCTGCGACGGCGGGGGCGGGGTCGCCAGCAAGTCGGCCGCGAGCGACGCCAGCGCGCGGAGCAGCGGCGCGCCGGACAGCCCCGTGGGCGCGAAGAAGGCGCCGGCCAGGGGCGGCCGCCTCCGCTGGCGCGGCAGCGGGCGGCGGAGCAGGAACTCGACCGGCGACGAGGCCGGCGGCGCGGCCATGGCGAAGGGGACCGGACCAGAGGAGCGCAGCGCTCCTCGGTGGCTGGGAGGAGCGGAATCCCTCCCTCCCCCCGTTTGCTTTGACCGAACCCTACCTCCCCCGCCTGCCGAGGCGAGTAGGCGATCGACTGGGTGGGGGGCGCGTTAGGTTAGGTGGGAGGCGGGCGGCGACGGCGCGGAAATGGTCGCGCTCGCGCAGGCGTACCCACTGCCCGCGTCGCGTTGCGCGCTGGCGCCTGCTGGGACTGGGGCCGGGGCCGGGACCGGGACCGGCGCAACTTGGGAGGAAACGGCCGGCCGGGAAAGAGGCGGAGGAGGCGGGGAGGAGGAGGAGGAGGAGGAGGGAAGAAGAGGCGGAGGCGGGGGAGGGGAGGGAGGGGGGGGAAGGGAAGGGAGGAGGACCGACGCCCGACCACGGCTTTCGTCTTCTAGAGAGGTGAGCGGTGGGGCCCACGGCGCCAGCCGTCTGACATGTCAACCTTCCTCTCGCTTCGGTTTTCATTCATTGGGATCCACGGTTTTTTTTCTTTTAATTTTCCTTCGGTTTCCTCTCCTTTCCTTCTTTATTATTTTTCTATTTTTCCAATGTTTATATGTATTCCATGATTTTATTCTGGCCTGATTTTTTTTAATCTCTCCATTCCAAATTATAAGATGTTTGACTTTTTTTACGCCCTAAGTTTGAGCATTCATCTTATTCAAAAAAATATATGCAATTATAGCCAAATTTAAGTTATTCTCGAAAAACTTCTGTTAATAAAATAAGCCACGATAAAACAAATGTTATTTTGTAAAAAAATTAAATAAGATGAGTGGTCAAACTTGATGTCAAAAAGTCAAACGTCTTATAATTTAGGATGGAGGGAGTAATATCTAAATTGCCTTCTTTCATTATGTCTTTTATAGATTTTTAAATTGTCCTCACCTCATGTGTATCTTGTATATGATCTGACTTTATGACTCACATGCTTATATAAGTTAGACATGAAGTCTAATAATTCTAATATATATTACTCCCTCTGTCTTACAAAATATGTGAATCTCACTTTTCAAGGTGGGATTAATAGAAATGTGAATTTATAGATATACCCCTGCTGTGTTTTTCTCAAGATACTTTAAAAAACTTAAAAAAATAAATTCATCTAGAATGTTCATCTATGGTGGGGTAATGCTAGCCACACAAAATACAATTAAATATTAGTCCATCTATAATATTCACCAAAAACGTCTTAAAATTATAATGTTTTTAGACAGGATTTAAATGCTAGGATTATATGTTTTTTAAGACGGAGGAGTAGTTCAATGTGTAATGGACAGATGTATTTACTTTGCTTAATATTAAAAAGCAAAGTAGGAGTATAATACAGTCTCATGTCGGACAAAAATAATTCTAGAAACCGGACAAGTATATGTTGTGTCTTTTAGGTTCTGTTTGGATCCCATGAACTAATAACTAGTTGACTAATAATTAGTTCATAAAAATCCAAACATGTGAACTAGTAGACGAACTAGTGGGTGAATTAATGTGTAATCCAAAACTCAACTAGTACTAGTTCACTAGTCTATAAAATCCAACTAGTTGAACTAGTTGTTAGTTTATTGGATCCAAACAGACCCTTATTTGTGGGACGGGGAATTGTTTGCGTAGAACACAGAGATATTGCTTGCCATCACGAGGGATTTGCGAGGATGGCATTTTCTCCGCTACGTTCTTGTGAGAAGACAATTTTTTCCTACACTTGGGTTTCCTAGTGTTAAAAAGAAAATGTGACAACTGACAAGTGAAATCGAAAGAGACATGTGAGCTTCATTTCTCCGCGCAACAAAAAGTTTATGTGGTTTGTGCTTTTTCGAGATCACAATCAAAGGTATTAAATAGCGTATACTGGATTTGTAGTGGATTGACGTCAAAGCAGAGGATCGTGGATGCTAAGAAGTTTCAATAGCGATATCTAATAACCACATACTCCTTTCATACACAAAAAAAAATTGTTTTAGACAAATTTTAGATCAAATAATAATAAAAAATATAAATCATAAATAACTTTTAAATTGTTAAGTTAAGAAATATAAAAACTATATAAATAGATTTCTCTTGAAAAACACTCATAAATAATCAATTTTTGATAAATATTTTTATAAAAAATAAGAAGTCAAAGTTACATTTTGGAAATAGTGATGCTACCCGAAACGACTTTCTTTTCGAGAGTACAGAGAGAGTATAAATCATTAAATCTATGTTCCAATAGTTGGTCGAGAGGAACATGGGCGGCGTAAACAAAAGAGCGGTGTTTGCTTGGGATTAAATCAAAACGCCCGTGGCTAGGGCTTTAATTGAAAATAACGGCGGCTTCTGCAGTTTGATTACTATGGAAAACTTGCACTATCTAAACTTTAGCGGGTTAAATTTTAGTTGCTAGACATCTAAATAGTCCAGCTAAAAGAGTAACTAAATTTTTATTTGAGTTTAACTACTTCTATCTAGCTAAAGACATCTAAAATTTAGATGAGTCTATTAACTAGAGCATTTAAATACCTCTAGCTAAAGTTTAATTAAATAATTTTAGCTGGCTAAAATTTTACATTAAAATTTTATCTAGCTAAATTTTAGTTGAACGGAACTTTGAGCCTAATTGATTGGCAACCAAAATTTGCCATACCAAGGATTTGACAAGCCAAATTTTAGGCAAAAAAATTGTCAAAGATTTGGCAAGCCAAATGTAAGTAGTGGTAAATTTTAGTAGCCAACCAATCACTAGCCGAAATTATGGCTTGCCAAATTTTTAGCGTGATAAATTTTAGTTGCCAACCAATCAGGCTCTTTGCAGCCATTGATATAGGGCCAGCAGAGCCACTTCAACAGGGCAAAGTGGTCAAAATCGTGTGTCCTTTTTAAAAACCAGGCGTACTCGTACTCCTGGTAGTACTAGTTGCAGTAGGGTAGTATACGGTCGGTGTATAGTAGGCATTTAAAGGGTTGGGATGCGTGCCTGGGTTCGGGATGGCTGCCTACGAAGAAAGTCAACGAGGTACCTGCCACGCAGAGAGAAACGGGAGAGGGGCAGCCCATGGTGGTGGGCAGTGGGCAGGCAGGCGTCGCCCACCTGTGCACCTCACCTCAAGTCATGTCGTCATCTCTGGTACAGTACTCCTATGGCCGTGCTGCTGACCGGCGGGCGGCTCTGCATCATCCATCACCTTCAGCAGCTGCTGCTACTGCTATGCTGGGGCCTTGTTTAGTTCCACGAAACTTTTCGGAGAATCAGAGATTGTAAAGTCGCGTGAAGATTTCGTTTTTATTTGGTAAATATTGTCTAATCGTGGCCCAACTAGGCTCAAAAGATTCGATCTCGTGATTTACAACAAAACTATGTAATTAGTTATTTTTTTATTTATATTTAATACTCTTTACATGCGGCAACAAATTTGTGAGAGAGAGAGATTGTAAAAAGTCCTGTAGCATTTCGTTTGTTTGTGGTAAATATTGTCCATTCGTGGCCCAACTAGGCTCAAAAGATTCGTCTCGTGATTTACAACCTAACTGTGCAATTAGTTATTTTTTTATTTATATTTAATGTTATTTACATGCGGGAAACAATTGATGTGATGGAGAGAGAGTGGAAAAACTTGCAATTCCAATTGAAAGTTGCATAGACCTAAACAAGACACAGGTCCGAAAGGATTTCTCGCCAAGTGCACTGGACACGTCGAATCGAAATGAAGGGGTGTTAAAAAAAACTAATTACATAGATTAAGAATATTTTGTAGGTTAAATCTTTTTAAGTCTAATTAGTGTATAATTTGATAATATGTTGCTACGGTAAACATGTGTTTTCTTGGTAATTTCTATAATTTGTGTTTTCATTAGTATCCGAACGTTCCATTTACAACTCTAGATCTAAGCACCTCTTAAGTACTCCACTCACTCCTATTTTTAAGCAAAGAAATAATTTCACCATATATTTTCATGTTATTATAGTAACAGCATCCTTCATCTATCCTTTTAACCTAGTCGTTCTGACTTTCCCAAAAATATTTTCATTTAATTATATATAAGAAAAATATTAATTTTTATGGTGCATAATTAATAACATTAGATAAATCATTAAACTTATTTTTATAATTTTTTAGATAAAAATGTTGCTAATATACTCTATAAGTTTAGTCAAACTAATGACACACACTAATGACGACATATTCACGGACATAGGGACTATGAGTATAAATAAAATCCATGTGACTCTTACTAAATTTGTTTAGATCCTATGATCTAAAGTTTAGTCACTAGAGAGACCCTGTTTAGATTAGAGCTCTGGCAAGACTCCTACAGCACGCCCGTTGTGGCGGCGGCGGAGCTTTGGTGACACTCTAATGCGAGCGCGATGGCCTATTTCTTGCCAACCCCTCCGGTCGTTGCCATCTTCTTCAACTCCAGCAAGCGCGACTCCCCAGTTCGACCTGGTTTGACCATCACCGGGGCCTTTATCTGCCCGGCCACTATCCCCACCGTCTGGTCATCCCCTTCTGTAGGTGTCGGAGCTAAAGATGAAAGAGTGGAAAAGGCTTGAGAGAAAGGCCGCTGCCACCATCGCTAGAACTCTAGCCAAAGTGAGCACAAAGGTGGAGGTGGAATGGAAGCGGGCGCAGGAGAGGCGGCGTGCAAAGGTGAAGGAGGCATCCAACCTCGGTATTGGTTCGGATATCCGAATCCCATCATCACCATTAGTTTAGGCCCTGTTTGTATCACATAAACTAGTAACTAGGTGACTAATACTTAGTTCATAAGGATCCAACCAGGTGAACTAGTAAATGAACTAATGACTAATCTAAAACCTAACTAATTACTAGTTCACCCAGGGACGAAGCCAGGAAAAAATTTAGGAGGGGCTGAACAACGGCATTGGCGTACCCACCAGACACCGACCGCCAGCGCCCACTCGCCCGTCCACCCACCGTGTCTGGTTGTCCGCTCACTACTCGCCAATCGCGCCTGGCGTTGCCTAGCCGCTCGGTCGCTCCCCATTCGCCCGAGACCCTGAGTGGCCGCATTTGTATAGTGTAGGCGTAGGCGTGGCGAGTCCGTACCTAAAGCCGCCGCTCGATGGGTTGGAAACAGACACAGTGAATTAGGAATTTAGATAAGGTTTCTTTTACTGATTGGACCTTAAATTGAGCCTTGTCTGTATAATTCTCTACTCTATAGATCTGGTCTAATCAGCAAATCTCAACTCATCCTATCTGTATCTAGCCTAATTAGCAAGAAAAGTAGTCCAGTAAATCTCTGCCCCTCCTACCTATATATTATATGGCTAAAATTTCAGACAAAGACTCTATAAAACTTCACTTGCTCGCGAGCGGTAGGGGGGCTAGAGCTCCACCAGCCCCACCGCTAGCTTCGTCCATGAGTTCACCAGTCTATAAAATTTAACTATTTAAACTAGTTGTTAGTTCATTAGATCCAGACTGAGAATTCAAACTTACTCTGAAATTTTTGGTCTGCTAAGACTGTCTTGAAAGGAGAAAGAGTTCTTTTTCGAGGAAGAGGAGAAGTACATCCGATTGGTGCACACACAATAGATTTGGAATGTACCAGACCAAAGCAGATATAACACGCGGCGGATCGCACCGAATTGGTTCGATCCAAATTCTCCTCACCTGTGCAGCTCCACCCGATGACTCCCTGGTGCTCTGCTCTCCCATGGCCATGGCCAATTTGCCCGGCTGCATGCAAAGAAAAGGCAATAAAGGGGTTCTAAAAAGCACTCAACAAAACGAAGACGCTGCCAGCAGGGCTTGG
Organism: Chrysopogon serrulatus; assembly: GCA_015844335.1. NCBI lineage: Eukaryota > Viridiplantae > Streptophyta > Magnoliopsida > Poales > Poaceae > Chrysopogon > Chrysopogon serrulatus. Next base: position 92,760 of record JADLZL010005200.1, read on the forward strand.
ATTCGATTGCCATTTCAGGGCGGCCTTGCTATCAACTACTACTCCAGCAGTGGTCTGTGGCAGAAGCAGAAAGAAGCCTTTGTCTTGTCCCCCCGCACTATCGGATGCCGCATCTCCATGCTGTCTCCCGGTCGGCCACATCACCCACCCTCCACGCTGCCTTCACATGCCATGAGCGTGAGCGTGCTATTTCTTTTTCTTTTCTTTTCCTCTTCAAAACAGGAGGCCTTTTTTATATCGCCGAGTGCTGCGTACAACCACTTAACAGAAATATATCTGGTCTTCCTCTGTCCTAAAAGAACATAAAAAAATCAAATTTTAAGAAGTCAGAGAATTTTAAGTTTGACCATTTTTATAAAAAATATTAAATATATCTTAGGAACAATCTAATAATACTTATTATGCATTATAAGTATCTATATATATTATATCAAAATTAACCGAGGTTTTCTCATTTTTGGGGATTAAGAAAGTAGTCAGCTTTGACACGAGTGCTCCAATTTTTTTGATTTATTCTAAGATTTAAGGGCGCTATTAAAAATTTGCTGGTTGAGTGAGGTGTAGGGGTAGGATATGCGTGTGTACGTTCATAGTGATGAGTGTGTGCTCGTGTATATGAGCATCTATGTCTATAATTAGGTCTCAAAAAAAAAAATCGTGTGCATTTGATGAACAAGCGTGCTAATTTGTTTGCTCAAAAACCTTGTAGCCTTGTAGGCTGCTTTTTATTTTCCTAAATCGATGAACGACGACTTTTTGTCTTTGCCTTGAGGGACAAGCGAAGATGGGATTGCTATATATGTTTCAACACACATACCCAGAAATTTTGTTATTTAGAATCCATCTACTACGTCAATGTCGAACAAAGAAGTAGATAACGGTTGAACTGTAGCTGAGTGATTTTCTCGCCATTTTTTTAAAAAAAACATATAAAAAAACCTAAACCTACTACTTTTTTGTGTAATGTATTTGTAACCAGAGCTCCCGATACAAATATAGTTGTATATGGTAGAAACTTTGAAATGTTCAAACTCGACAAAAAAAAGTAATTGAATTAAGTTTGGAATTTATTATACAGCTGTAGAATAGCATAGTTGGTCACTCCATAGTGGAAAGTCTCAAATCAAGAGTTCAACTCCCCACCTCCGTAGGCTGTAATAAAAAAATCAGTATATAATAAATAAATAACTAAATAAATATATGGCTTATATTTTTCTTGAGGTTAATATATGGCTTATATGTGTTACTACTACTATACTACATTCACGCCTTTTTTCCCCTTATTCAACTAGTTAGCGTTAGTTGGTTGGAAGCAGGGTTTTGATTTTCTGTCGATCTCCGTTGCTTTCGTTCCGTCGTTTTCGTCAAGCAGGTCATGAGAACAGAAGTATACGTTCTCTATATATTGCGGTGCACTGATCAGTTACGTGGCTTAATCAATTGCCGATTCCGTGACTTTTTCCAATAAGCTGCGGCCACGCCAGGGATATATCATTGGCTTCTTCCATGACATGAAGCTTAATTTCCAGCAAACCGATCGTATAGAGGAATACATGAAGATGGAGTCGTCAAATTTGAAATTTCAAACGTCAAGTACCAAACAATTGCTTCGTTGAATTCTTTACGGGGGCGGTTACTACTAGTACCTAACATTTGATTTCTTGGACAAATTAAATTAAAATGAATTAGGTGGAAGCTAGATAAATTAAACGTGTGCTCGCAGGTGTGTGCTGTTTAATTGTTCAACGCATTTTGTTCTAATATTATGGCACATACACAAATGCAAGGATGTCGTTGAGAGTTGATTATTGATGGTGTGACGTGATATATATTGAACTGTTCCGTTCCGTTCCGTTGCGTGGTCAATTATGCAGGCGGCGCACGAGAGAATCGTCTCTCTCTTAGACTGCAGGTGTATGGATGGCGAGGGCCAAAATTATTATTAGTGGGTACACTATACCAGTATATATATACAATGGAACTTTTCTTTAAAGGCCTCTGCGGAGCAGACAAATGGGAGCCAGAATTTACGAGACCACCAAAATAACTTGGACTTTGACCAATTTCCGTCTTAGTATTTTGAAGTCCTTGTTCCATTCCACTGAAATAATTTGAACTCGTACCCCACTACTCTTGTATTTTGAAGTCCTTGTTCCATTCCACTGAAATAACTAGCATGTTAGGTTCTTGTATTTTTTTTTTTTTAAAGTTTATATAGGCTTACAAGTTGACACTATAGTTAAGGCGGCTCTAAGAAGAAATATACCAGGAAGCTTTAATAACTTTCTGTCAGCCGGCCGCTGCGCCAGTACGTGATCCCCAGCCGAAACAAGGAACTGCTAACAAACTCTGCATGCTTTTGTTTCCGGTGATCCACAGTCGCGCGCGCGCGAGAGATGGACACACACACACGGGTTTTGTGCTCCTCAGGCTGCTCGATCGCGTGACATCAAGTAACTTGTCAGCCGTTGCCTTGCCGATCGAGCCAATCGGATTTTGATCAATCATCAATGTGGTGTCAATCATATGAAACGAAGGGCCATGTAATACAGTATCAGTATCATTCTAATCGAACACTTGATGATGATGATGATGACTTCCATTTGGATGACCATGCATTAGCGAATCAGGGATGCCTCGATTAGTACGATGATGTGAACACGTACGGTTTCCTGCAGGATGGACGAGCCGTGCACCAAACTAGTCAGTCGCCAAGGACATACTATTACCGACCGCAGACTTCAGAGTTCATCTACAAAGACCCTTCTTTATAGAAATTATAGTGTGCATGATTTGGGCTATTTGGTCTGCGAGGAATGATCTTATTTTTAGGAGAATACCCCCTTCTCTGTCTACTATCAAGATTTTGTTCCCAAGAGAATTAACTCTAGTTAAGCTGAGTGCTAAATCAGTTTGCGCTTATCAACTAACTGACAGTTAGACCAATGGCTAGAAGCCTTTGTGTAATCTTCTTAATCTTCTTTGTTTTTCCCCTTTGTTTCATAAACAGACTTTGTAAACTAGTCCATCAACCCGTGCTCTCGCACGGGCTAGAATTTAGAAGATAGAAGTATTAGTTATTGTTTAATACATATAACTACTAAAAAATTAATTATATTAAATCGTATGTTTTTCCTTTATTTCTTTTCTCCCACAATAGACATAATAGATACTATGTAGTCTATTGCTATTTTTAAGGGACTAATCTATATGTTTCTTTCATCCATATCCATATTTTTGTTTGTAATTAGATGGAAACCTTACCATTAATTAACGTATCTTATGAAGTCATAAATCTGAATTTTGATTTCTCAAAATTTATTATTGTTGACCGCTACAAAATTTTCTCTCCCTGTTAAAACTCTTGTAATACAATTAATAGAATAAGCCAAAATTAATGACATAATGATACCTTTCATTAAATCACTTTTTTGGACTTTCTTAGAATATGGAATTTAGGTTCTCAATTAATACAACTAATAGAATAAGCCATCATTTGAAATATGCACCATGTAAGATAAGTCTTAGAACTTGAAGTGAGATCTTAGATGAAGGGAACAATGCTAACCTTAAGAGAATTTTAATACTTAAGTCATGTTACTCTAAAGTTTTTTGTTAAAGGGCCAAGAAAAAAATAAGGAGAAGTAGGTGGTCTCTCACACTTCTCAAAATGATTGAATTTTTCAATCATTGAACTATATGTGCTCATATGGTTATACTGTAAAAATATACTTGCCAAAAATTTAGTTAAAATATATAAATATATCTAAACTAATTCATGATTACTAATATGATTTTAAACAATTTATCAATATCATTAGCATATGAGTTGTTAGGGAACTATTAAATATAACATATGTTTATTGCTCATAAATGTATGGATGACACATATGTTTACTTTAATCAAATCTTACTTTATTAATATTGACAGAATGGGCAACGTAGAAATATATGTGTTATGGCTATCAAAACAATTCTTTTTGTAATAGAATGTGTTAACAATTTAGATGTAGATTTGAGGGTCAAATAATGAGATCAAAATTAAGTTTTTTTTAAAAATATCAATTATAATAGGAGGACATAGGTAATTAGATGTAGATTTATTGTACTTTAGATTATGTTTTTAATGGCATTGATAGGTAATATAAATACAGATTCATGGATTTTTTTATTGTTTTACACAATAGCACTGGTGGATAATTATTTTTGAAAAATGGAATAGATCGAATAGTTATTATTGTCAATGGTGATTGGGTTAGTAAACTGATGGCCATATGTGTTTTTATTTTTGTGAGGATTTATATTTTATTTTCCTATCAGGTCTTGTCACGATTAACATGCACGCTCCATTATAGGCCTCTAGTTAGAATTTCTAGTATTTATCTTTTTTTCTAGCGTAGTATGTATTTGTTTGGAACCTATTTTTTAAAATATATAAACTCTTGCTGCATCCTTTCTGTGACTTCATAAATCTATAGTTGTTGCAATTTTCACATGATAAGTAAAAACTCTAGTGCTTTTATCTTTTATTCAAAATTTATTTTTTCTTTGAAAGAATCTAAGTCCTAGTAGTATTTATTTTTCACATGTTAATTTGAAAGTCAACATGCACTTCGGTCCTCAGTACTAAACATGTTGTATTTATCATTTGTTTTATATATCATAGATTGCTCAAAATTAAATTTCTAATATTAGTATGTCATAATGCTTCAATAAACAATGTAAACTTATTTAAATAATAACTTATAAACTTTATAAATTAAACTGAATTGCTAGTGTTATTGCTAAGTGATTTGATAAGTGAGCATTTTTCCATGGTTCATAAGTTATTAAATAAATATTTATCCTAATCCTTACATGCATATTTGGGTGATTTTTTTATCTTTTGTAATGGCTAAGGTAGATACATATAAATATCATTATTTATCATAACGACCAGGTTGAATGCAAACTTAGTATGCTACTTTATATTATCTTTCAAAAAGACAAAGGTAGGTAGTTTTAGGTATCACAATTATTTTAAATTATCTTTCATAATGATAGGTGTATGCATTTACTATTTAGATATAAATTTAGAGGATTTTTTAAATTTATTTTCATAATGATAAAGCTGGATAATTTATATGCAATGTTAGGGGATTATTTTGAATTATGCTTTATAATAAAAAGGTGGGCAATTTATATGCAAATTTGCGGATATGACTATTTGTCAGCATCGTTAGCCAATTTGTCGGCATTAGAAAATCAAAGGAAATGTGATTGCATTGGCTACTTATAACGACCTATTATCATGGAGCCATTTCATATCATCCTGGCTAGCTAGTTATCTTGCCAAGACAAATACTACCAAGGAACCATGCGTCCTTGACGAAACAAAAAGCTAGCTGTATCCTCGTTCAGAATCGTTCAGCAACATACGTAGCAACATACGTATACTGTAACTCGTGTCTCGGTGTCGATGGATCATGCTTAGGAGGGCCCATCAATATATATCACTGAATAACAGTGAGTTTATTAGTAGCGTCTAGTAGCTCCTTTGTCTCTCGATAAGACAAATACATGACGTGAACATCTTTTTTTTCTAGAATATGACGTGAACATCTTTGAAGATGAGGGGGTGAATTATCTTTATAATGGCATAGGTGGATAATTTGGATCTAAAATGAGGGGGTTACTTTATATATTTTTTATAATGGCAGAGGTGGTTAATTTTCTATATAAATTATAATAGATCCAATGGCTATGATCAGTGATGATGGTTAGAATCTACCAAATTAAAGGTCTGATTGTTTCTGATTATTGTGAGAATTTCTTAGATTTATCTATTTTTATAGCGCATCTGGTGAGAATTAACGTGGTGCCTCCTTTAGAGTCTCTAATTAATAATAGTAAGATAAGATACTCTCTCAGATCCAGTGGGGGTAACCCTTCTATTCCAAAAAAAAAACATATTACTTATATATATATATATATATATATATATATATATATATATATATATATATATATATATATATATATATATGTGTGTGTGTGTGTGTGTGTGTGTGTGTGTGTGTGTGTGTGATGATATATACGAAATTCCCTTGAGAAGATCGAACGTACTCCCTCCGTTCCTTTTTATTTGTCGCCGTGGGATGCGTGCCACAAGTTTGACTTGATTTATAGAAAATACGTATAATATTTATATCTCTAAATAATTTTGTTAAAAAACTAGATCAAAAGATCTTTCCGATGATATTAATTATGATACTAATCGATGATATTTATTATTTATTAAAATTGCCAGCATTTGTGTCTCGGGAAGCGAAGCGACAAATAAAAAGGGGCGGAGGGAGTACGAAGAAGCCAGGAACTCAGCTCAGCTGTCAACAAGGATGACGAAGCCTCGTTTTGTCACTAATATAATCACCGCCAAGCCTTCTCCCGTCGTATCGCAATGGCCAGTTTACACGCCGGATTTCGATCAGAGTAATAGCAAGTAGACGGGTGAGACGTGATGCCGGTGCAAGCTCGTCGTGTTCTGACCGACGGACAGCACGCCGCCGCAAGAGCCATGTGCGGTGTGAAATGCGCCGCCTTCACGCGTCAGTCAGTCACGGCAGCAAATTTCCAAATCCCCCCTATAGGTGTTGGTGTCTTGTGTGCCTTGTCCACCGTGATCCTGGGGATGCATGCATCATATCATCGCTTGCTCGCTTGCGTCGTCGGAGCGTTGTTGCCAGAAGCACATGCCGATCGAGGTGCACCCAATTCGCGCCCCCCTGCCTTGACATGCCGCCAACCCGCTTGACTTGAGCGCAATACTTTGGTATAGCTAGTCCAACCGACAATGTGTCGATCTAGTCCTGTGTGGCAGGTTTCATGCCCCGTCTGACAGCATCCAGCGCAAGAGACTCGTCACGACGACGGGCAGGCACTTTGGAAAGCCAGGTTTTTTCTCCTATCGTTGTCACGCAGGACCTCTATTTGAGCCGTAACAGATAAATATCGGTGCTTAGGTAAAAAAACACAGCTTCAGCGAAGCCTTACAACAGCCTCCAATTTGGGGTCATATCCTATATCCTCTCTTTTGACCCGATTCTGGGGGGCTCAACCCTAGACCCCATCCGACGGTTGCTGCATTTTTGTCCCGCGCACTTGCACGGAAGCCTTGCCCTGCAGAGAGCCACGTTGAGGGAGAGAGCCAGCAAGGAGTAAAGCGAAGGCGCGGTGGCAAGCAGTTGATGAGTGCTGGTGCGGTGGCAAGGAGCAGAGCGGAGTCGCGAGGGCGGAGGCGGCATCCTCCCTCCCGACGAGAGATCCTGTGCCGCTGCCCTACTTCCTCCCTTTCTCACTGGCGGGTGCCCTCTCTACCGTGCCGGAGCGGCCCGGCGCGCCTCCCTCGGCCATGCAAGTGCGCTACTGCGCCGCACCGGAACGGCTCGGCCCCTCCTCACCCCCTTCCCTTCCCTCCACCTTCCTTTGCCATGCCAGTGGCCTGACTGCGGCTCCATGCATTGCATGGGAGTGGCCCTAGCCTGCTCGTCGCCTTGCTCACGGCATCTGACACTGACAGGATCTACCCGCTACGCTCACCCATGCTATGTGTGTGTGTCTATGTTGAGAGGATGAAATGGTGACTCAATAACGCGTGGGTCTCACGTGTCATTATCTGCTGATATGGATTTTGGGGCTTTGTTTGAGTGGTACTGCTGGAATGGAAGAAATTTGCTAGGCCAACAAAAATAGAGAAGGACACCCAAATCCAAAGTAAGTCATGACCCCAACCGCTCAGCCTGTAGCGGCTGCTGCTGGATCAACTGAGGCTGCTACTGGATCAACTGCAATGCCTGCGGCCTCCTTGCAGAGCTTCATCGCATCCCTGAAGTTGCCACTGGAGGAACCGTTGATCATGTCCCCACCGCTCCGCGCGTGTATCGCGTCTTGACTCCGTATTCATCCCAAGGCGCAGTGACAGGTTAGCCGCCAAGTCAATCTACCGCGACCCCAACCCGGAGAAGCAGGCGAAGCGTGTCCTCCTCAACAAGTGGACACACAGGCCTCCGGACGGGTCGTAGACTCCGGATGTGGGCATTGCGACGAAGTTCCATAAAACGTTTGTCGAGCTGCTTTCCGCCTCCAAGCAGGCCGCCATGCGGGAGCTATTCCCGATGGCTGCGGTGCGTGAGGCCAGGGTGCTGCCCGTGCCAGATTGAGCTTGCCTAGTGGGCAGCACTGACACAATTTTTTGGTCGTTTAATTAGTTTTTTAGTTAGTTAAACCAGTCGGCTTTCCACCGCCTTGCAGTGCCTTTTGTTTGTGTTCAACCCCATCACTAATGGCTACTCGCTGTGATGTGATGTAGGGCGTGTATGGTTCTAAACTTCTCCTTAATGAAACACGTGCTTGCTAAGCATGTTCTAGAAAAAAAAGGGCTCTGTTTTCTGACTATTGTTGGAGATCCTCTAAGGCTACGGTTTGCAATCGCAGTCGCAGGTGAATACACCCATTCCAATGCCATTTCGCGCTTCCGCGAGTGCCTGGCCGGCCGATGTTTTCACCACAAAAAGAGGGGAAACTAGTCTGAATGCCCGCCACACCTTTCCAGCTCGCTAGCGACAGCTCCTTCGGCTCTCTTCTTAAAAAAGAACAACATGGGCGCCGCAAACCGCTAGTAGACGTCGTGCATGCCAACATTTGGATGAGGTGAGAGTGTGACCTATCTATTCATCCATCTTGTGTTCGTTCACTCATGGCTGTCTGAAAAGAGGATCCGAGGAGGAGAGGAACACCACCGATTTGGGTTTTGGGTGGGAAGGTTCCAATCACACGACTCCCAACCAAGAGAGTGGTGTCCCGCTACACTAGTACTACATGATTGATGCCAAACAAAAGTCGCCATAGACCAGAGACGACCCTACACATCGCCGTCCAGCTCACCAGTCCTGCCTACCTCTACATTTGGACTTTGGAGCACCACTCGCGACCTCGGAAATGGATCCTACCGGTATTCTTCCCCCCGTCCGTCACATCACATGCCATGCCGATCGACGCGACCAAAGCTGGGCATGCACGCCATGGAATGGAATGGAAGAGACACTAGACTACACACAGCCAAGCCAGCCTCGCTTCTTTTGGCGCCAGCTCGACCTCGGATGGTTACAGCTTTGGCACATCTAGACCAGACCGAAACGGAAACGACGCCTCGCTTTCAGGTACAGCAAGGGTAGTACTTACAACGCAGCAACTACGAGTCGACGTAGTACTGGCGTCCAGGTCCAGGCAGCCCTCAGCTGAGCACCTGTGATTCACTGATTCGGCAAAGGGTTAATTTTTGCCCGTCACGAGGTTCACCTCCAGTCAGTCAGGAGCCGACACGTCACTGCAGGTCTCGGGCTCAACCAACCCACACACAGGCAGGCATGGATGGATACATCTAACTGCAGATCGAAATCAAAACTGCTGCTAGGCTACATGTCGCCCTCTGCGAAAATTACACTTAGCATCCTGAAACCGGCCAGATGCCAATGCACACCAGGTCCCCGTCCACCCAACTAGGATGACTTACTTTCCACATCTCATGGGCACCTACCATGAGCAGCACCGGCAGCAGCTTTGTGCCTCGCTTTGCACTTGTGGAGGCTGGCTCACACTACAACATTGCCAGGTACAGTAGATGCCACCAGGCGAAAGATTTCCTTTCGCTGTTTCGCCGGCAGGAGAGGACAGCTAGCGTCAATACCTGTAGCCACTCTCGGCGGCATATTTGCTCCTCATGTAGGGATCGTACTTGGGATCACTGTAATCAGTGGGCTTCGCTTCAGCGGGCTTCAGCTCGGGATGGGCGGCCCCATAGGCGACCTCCCCGCTCTTCTCACGGTGGTGACGGTGGCGGAGCCTGTCCTTTGGGACCTTGGCACCGACTGGCGTGGGCTCGGAGGTGCCGTAGAAGTCTGCGTATTCCTGCCTCTTGGAGGACCTGTGCTTGCTTGATAGGGTTGAGTCCCTGAACTTGGATGACTTGATGCTCTTCTGGGCCTTTGGTGCTGTCTCGGTTACAGCACTAGGGACGTGGACTGTCTCGGGCCTCATTGGCGTGCTGCTGAGCTTCTGCGCTGCTGGGGTCTCCTCTCTGTCCTCGGGCATCACCAGCCTGTCCCTGAGCGGAGTGAGATCTGTTTTCCTCTTCCCTTGCTGCATGCGTTGAGGGACGACACTGAGAAGCAGTTTGCCCACTCCCTCAATAGCAAGTTTCAGGAGATCAGCAATCAGCGTCCCGAGGGATGGCCATCCTGCTCCTGGTTCCTCTTTCAGGCTCTCCACAACCAGAGGTGGCTTTCCCATTGTGCTGCTCTCATGCTGCTCGTTTTCAGGTGCCTCTACCTGCATTGGCATCAACAGATACAGGCTACAACATTAGCAATACTTTCGATTTTCAGTCCACTATAAATTGAGAGAAAAAAAACAAGGTGCTATTTAAGCATGACCAGGAATACTGTGATGCCAACTTCAAGAAGATTACAAATAATATGCAAATTAAGTAGAAAAATCAATGTAAATGGACAATACAGGGCCAGCAAACAACTACCTTCTCGGAGCCTGAGAATCCAAACCCATGTTGGAAACCAGAAAAGATATATCCAGCCACAACAGCACCAATGACCAATATGAGATCTGTATAAATGAACAATATCAATGATGAAGTATGGAACTGAATTTCGCAAATAGTAGATCAAGTACATCGACAAGTGAATTACTAGCCATCAATACTGATACATTTGCCAGACATACAGCATGACATTAATCACGAATCACAATTTGCATGATCACACTTGAAGGTGTAACGCAATAGATTGATATTCAGATAGCTACATGTATGGTATCCAGCAATAACAAAATTAATGGTGGACAAACAGATCTATTAAGGACTCAGACAAAGAAACCAGAATTTTTGCAGTTGCAGGCAAACCTCAACATGCAAGATACAGGGATATGGTAGATACAGCCATCTCAAGTTACAGTCCACTAATACTTTGTGTTAAAAATCAAAATATAGACTCTGCACCTATGACCTCTTTGATACTATTTAAAACAGACGAATGGAAAGAATGCTTTAACATGGTCTTCTAAAAGGATGAGAAAGTAATCATGTCATTGATGTCATCAATGCTATTCTAAAAGGGAGAGAAAGTGGTCTTCTCATCTATGTTCTTCTAAAAGGGTGTGAAAGGGATATTGCATCTACATCATGACTAATTAATGAGGGTCAGAAGAATTTTAAAAGGTGCATATCTATATGTATAAAAGAACTTCAAATAAGACATTTCACAACCAAGAGACACATTGGCACGGATGTTATTCCAGTTTTCCTAAACTGATTCATCAGGACCATTAGTTTAGCCATCAGGTAGGGCATGGGAAGACAGCTTTACAACATCAGAAACAAAGGAAAAGGAGAAGGGGACCAATACGGCAGTACTACCGATTTGTGTCCCTCATACACTAAACGACACATAAGCACTACCGGAAATCTCCTTCCACTTTGTCTTTCAAGAAATATTACATGATGCAAAATGTTCTTCTAACATTTACTTGAAGCCTAGACTCACAACAAAATTACAGTGATAGCATATAAGTGATAGTCAGCTTTATGGCAGAGCATATAGCATGGAGAGTTATACTTCTGGCATATGAGGAATAAAGTGTATCATTTTGTTACATGTCACAACCTGTACTATATATAGCATTTACTCAACACAGTTTATAAGTCAGCATCTGACTTTTGCATTTCTTGATTTGTTCAACCTTCTGATTTAACTCCAATCATGCCTCAAAAGACATTCACAGTTCCAATGTCTGATACTTCCGTATGGGAGATCTTAGTGTGTGACCAGCGAAGAAAGAATAATCTAGTGGACTTGAATAAAAAAAAATGATCCAAAACAGAAAGATGGAATGGTAAAATACAAAGTGCCAAAGGATTTTACTATTCTGCCTGTTTAACCCCTATGTTTAGTATCATGGATATTCAGTACAGGACCACGAAAAAACTTAAGCATAACACTTAGACAGATTTTTTTACTTTTTGTTCTACAACTAACCGTATCAGCATGAGCCTTTCCTCAAGGACCTCATCACCTCAAGAACATGACAATTGATGAGTTAGATAGTTACCTTCCCTTATCAGAAATGTCTATATGTACTGTACAGGAAAGGGAAATTCTTTCCTACTCCTAGGGAGTAGCTACTCCCATGTTAATATCTCTAGATTTAAGGTGTATATGACCAAACGAAGTGTATGTACACGAAGTATATGATCATACTAGACTGTTTATGGTAATATATATGTCAAGTATGCATGCATACATAGAGTATGTGGTTATACTTATTTTATGTACTACAGTCAGTGGCATTTTCGTAATATATTAAAAAATATAGGTTCCTTTGAAATTTTTTTCGCATAGAAAGATTTGAAGTATCTTAGTATGAGTATATAAACATACTCAAAGTGATAAACAAGTATGAACACATACGCAACATGGTTTTTTAAAGATGGGAGTAATTACTCCCGGGAGTAGGAAAACCTCGTTCGTACAGGAAATAGAAACATGTGAAAGAGAATGGACCTGAAGATAGGAGTGCAGAATCCTGGTAAGTACAGTCTTCTTGTGGAAGAGAAATCTTCCTAAGGGCTGCATTTCCACGGTCAATAACCAGAAGAGAGCACATCTTCTTCACATACACCACGTCAAAATCTGTAGAGAATTTTGCATCTTCACTGGGGCCATCCCTGTAGCCTGGGATATTTGATTTTCCACCAGCAATGGTGGTCACTCCTGAACAGAATTTTCATTCACCAACTGTTAACACTTAAAACAACTATTGCATGAAGTGTATATCTATTTAACTACCGATCACCTGATTCTCCAATCTTTCGAATCGCCAAGTTTGCTGTATCAGCAACATAAACATTGCCCATATCATCCACGGCAACGCCTGTGGGGCGCTTGAACCGGGCATCACTTGGTTTACCATCTATATGACCCGAATGCCCCTGGAAAGAACCAGCAACAAGTCTTCCCCTGCTATCTGCAAAGGACCTATTATCAATCCACACTGCCAGACTTATGTTTACAGCATTCATTCTATCTGTCCATGGCACTTCCCTAAATATGCATACTATTTAGTTCATCTATTATTATATGATGAATCGATCATAACCCATTGCTGTACTCATGACCATGACCAAGTTAAGGGAAAATAAAAGCGCAGGGAGTCTTTTAAGGACAAAGAGATATTACATTTGGTAACAGCATAGCCCTAGTACTTGAGAAGAACACAATCATAAAATATGTGTATGCATGGATATTACCACTTGTGTGTCAAAGAAAGCTGGCTCAGAATGCTATAGTTTGTTCTTTAAGTCTTCATATCCCATAATCATGTTAACTGTGAGTTATTCCAAAAAAATAACCAAGCAGGCATGGAACCAAGGTGGATGGAAGAGAACATACACTCAGAAAGTGGCGGGGTTATCCGCACAATGTTGCTATGTGCCGAGTCAACTGCAAGGAGCTCTCCGCCCTCAACAGGAGACACTCTGATGGTATGCGGCGTGACACCAAGCTTGTCACCCTCAACAAGTGTCTCCACAAAGTAGCCACTCTCAAACTGCAGCGCTACCCCCACGTGGCCATCTGCCAAAACAGTCGAACAACATGAGCAAGAGACAGAACAAAAGCACAAATATCAGCAGCTGCGGTAACGTGTGATCAATGATTCGGGCCAGACAATGAGCAAAAATACAAATAAAAAAATTGAGCCTCTGCTGTATCTGGACTCGAATAAGACAGTTCTAAGAGCAGGACGAGCAAACTTCAGAATGATTAGCTTGGCCATTTTTTTTTTTGGTGGATTAGGCGTTTAGCAAGTTATCTCACCAATACAGGGCCAGCTGAACTGAAGGCAAATAATAGATGTCAGAGCTCGTCCGCATAGGGCCTTGTTTGTTTGGCTGCACACAAATACACCCCAATCCATACGGTTTGGAAGGGATTGAGGTGTATTTTAGTTCAAATTCTACCTCAATCCCTCTCAAATTGTATGGACTGGAGTGTATTTGTGTGCAGCCAAACAAGCCGATGGTTTAACCCACCCCTAACACACACGTCTCCCTCCCTCCCATTCTCTCCCCGTTTGTTATGCACTCCATCATTCCCCACTCACCCTTTTCTTCTCGGGAAACACTAGTCGTTAGTGGAGGGGAATCGTGTTCATCAAACCAGTCATCTGTAATATGATATAATAGACGCGGAAGCGGAAGCGGAAGCCGTGCGTGTCCCACAGCAAGCAATTGCTGCGCGAGAGATTCCGCAGGTGGACTAGCTAGGGAGCGACGGCGACTCACCGGCGGCGTACTGGGGGTGGCCGGGCAGCTTGGGCCCGTGCGTGGAGGCGGCGGCCCGCGACCACCTGACGGCCGACGACAGCTGCTTCACGATGCTGCCTGCGTGCGGCACAAAAGGGCAGGAGTAACTGCGTATTAGTAGCAGAAAACCCGGGATCGAATCGGCCCCTATCGGGCCGCATTTCAACAGGGGACGGCCGATAGCAGCGGCGACGAGCGAGCGAGCCGAACCGAAGCGAACCTGTTGGAGGGGCGAAGGCGGCCGCGCCGGGCCGGAAAGCGGCGGCGAGGAGGAGGAGCAGCAGGAGGAGGAGCGGGAGCGGGAGCTGGGATCTCTTCAGTCCCATGGAGAGGGGGAGGAGTGTATGCTGCTGACTGCTGTGGACTGGGGTTTGGGAACTGGAAGAGAGAGAGCGAGAGGCAAGGCCTTTTCGCTTTCTTTCAGACGGCCTTGCTGCCTTGGTGAGTGGTGACGTTCTGCGCAGGCACGTGCTGCGACTGCGAGTCTTGTGTCGTCTACTCGCATCGTACGCCGCAGACCCGCAGCGCCGGTGCCGCTGCCCGCTGCCGACTTCTATGTAACTGCATTAACCACACACGCACACACCATGTTCCCTCTGGTATGTGGAACCCCGGCGACATCCGCGGCGGCGCCGGCCATACTTTGGCACTAGTGTTTATTAGGGCCAGCTGGATTATTATTATCAGGATTGTTATCTATAGGAAATCTGTTGAAGGATAGAAATATATAGATAATAACAATTTTTATTTTATTGAAGGGTATTGTAGCTATCAAACAATAATTTAGAGAATGAGTTTAAAAAAAGACTTTTAGAGATGCTCTGGAACTACAAGTCATGTTTTCTTAATTAATTCTGTACGAATTCTAATTCGGTGGAGAACTTATATGGCAAAATAGTAATTTCTATTGGGACATTTTTTTTTAAGAAACATTGGGACATTACATTTGTCAGGGATTCAATGGCTCAAAAAGGGTCCACAAAGCTCAACTCTTCTTAACAATCAGAAGGTTTGGGCATTACGGGCCAGTAGGAGCCAGTGACATACTAGGCACAAAGCAATTTTTTCTTAAAAATAATCATTCGCTCCCTACTTACTTCGTCTTGCAATACAATGCATTTCAAAAAAAAAAATAACGTAAGGAAATACTTAAATTGTTTATGTATCATGGAGTGAAACCAGTTGAATAGTTTTCTTCTTAAACTTTAATGCAAATTTTAGAAGTCACAGTACACTCTATTTTTGGATGGTAGGAGTAGATCTTATTTGGATGCACACAAATATATTACAATCCGTGGTTTGGGAGGGATCGAGATGAAATTATGTATTTGTGTGTAACCAAAGGCCTAAATGGGAAATACATGCAAATGTGAGAACTAAAAAAATACTAGCCCATCAATTACACACACCTAATAATTTCAAGAGAAATATATATTCTAAAAGATACATAAAATTCAACGAATACCAGTTACTTATTCTCCCTCATTTCATTTCCTTTATACTCTGGCCTGCAATCGGTTATTCTCCCACATTATTATGCTCTAACCAAAATAAATCAAGCAACAATTGTTTGCAAGCTCATTAAGTCATTATTCGTGCATCCTGCTCTTCCGCACCAAATGGTACATTGAACCTTTGAAAATACAAAATGCGCCTGCATAACAGAGGGAGTATCCAACAGTAAATTGTCCTGCATTCGGCATTAATGAACATGCACTGAAATCAGTTATTTTTTTATTTAAATATTAAAAGCGCTGGAACATAGGTTTTGAATTTTAGTAAATAAAGCTGCAAGTATATTTAACAACGGATCAACAGGGCAAACCCAACAGGAGCCACCACCAACAAAGAGAACGGTAATAATAGTAGTAAAGGTTGATCAAAGTAGCAAAGGATAAGACTGACAACAAAACTGGGGTTTAAGTCAAGTCTTTAAGCCGATTTTCTTAACTGAAACGACAGGAATATATATTGATGCATGACAATCAGGCAGGGGTTTAACAAGCCTAGCCTACATCCTATATATTATTCTTAATATGCAAGAAAAACCATAACTTGAAGAAACATGACCTTCCAACTTTAGGTTCCAAAAGGCTCAGCCACAATTACCTTCACGCAGCAGCCGCAGCAGCAGCACCACCATAAATAAAAAACAAAAGGAAAAAAAAATCGCCCTCTTTTCTGTTTCTGATCTAACAATGAACCAATACACAAATAATATGCATGTACATGCGACGGTTCACTTACATACTGGCTCATGAGCACAAGAAATATCCTCCCAAGGCCCAAGTACTAAACTCTTTGAATGCATCTTAAATTTGTTTCACTGTCATCTGCCATGAAACAATTAACAGTACTGCTACTGAACCATCAGGACAGCAACAGTAACAAATGTATGAAGTAACAGGCATACAAGTAATGATTGCAGAATGACATAATGATAGGAGTTCCTTGCCATTGATACAATTACAACCTAAAAGCAACACTCAAGGTTATCTGTATCATCTCTAATCTCTAAAATTACATGAAAGGTCACGGCTAAGGACACCAGCGGGGGCGGAGCTAGCCAGAAAACAATGGTGGTGCACTATAGTAAATATTTTTTGTCAAAAGGGAAAATATCTTGTCAAAACAAGACAATCACCAATTCACCATAGAAAGTTTGATTTACCCGGTGCCTGTGTACTACCTAGAAGCAACATTCAAGTACATTAGTCGTGATCCAGGCCAAAGGTAGGAAGGAATCTTAGATGTATTTAACTCCTCACTGCAGGGAAAACCTTAAATGTTACTGTAATATCCATTATTATCAATAAAAAGCATAAGGAAAGAAACATTTAAGAGGTATAAAGGTGTTGAATCTTTCTCACAAAAAAAGGTTCATCCATCACTCAAAGGGTTGACTGTGTATACATGTTTTGAGGTCCAAATTTGATAATGCTGACATTAAGTAGAGTTACAGAACTGCAG
The DNA here is from genome assembly GCA_015844335.1 of Chrysopogon serrulatus. NCBI lineage: Eukaryota > Viridiplantae > Streptophyta > Magnoliopsida > Poales > Poaceae > Chrysopogon > Chrysopogon serrulatus. The sequence goes on from JADLZL010005200.1 coordinate 110,140, forward strand.
GAAACAGAAGCACATATTTATTTATTTTGTGTCCGATAATACAGCTAGAACAATTGTCTGTAATGATAGCTGCCACATAGTTCAACTTCATAACCTGCATAAGTTGGAGGATTGCTCTTTTCACAGAAATTTAATGCCTTTCAAGTAAAGTGCATAAAGACACATGGATGCAAAGTCTGGTCTTTCTTATGTCATCAATAAAAGAAGTATGCCTTAAAAAAATGGCATAGTTTAGTTTCATATATGAAGATTCACTATATTATAGTGCAATGCAGATGTGAAGTGTATATATATAACTATATAAAGAGGACCACACCATAAACACGTGAGTACATGACCATTCAGATTACCATCCCAAGCTATGGCGATTTCCAAATTCCAAGTATTAGTTTAAAGAATTTGCTTTCAATATGCACATAACATTCATGGAAACGAGAGGATGTAGGAACCAGCCAGACAATACCTCAAGAGTTGTGATATTGTTTTTCTTTTCTGTTATGTAATGGACTTGTGAGAATCGAGGCCATAACAAGCAAGTGTGTGCATGCAGGAAGTAGAAGTTCTAGGAAACATTCTGGTGCTGCAATATTGCACTTATGAATTGTTAATCTATGCATAGTAATGATTGCTAGTTATTTTATAAGCAGAGCACTCGATTAACACTTGGCATCAAATTCATAAGGAGGTTGGCAGGATGAGAAGACAATGCATCAAGGCAAACCAAGCAATGAATCTACGCAGGGAAAAGAAAAGGAGACTGTACCTGGGTGGGAAGTAGCGGATGATGCTGGCCTGGTTGAAGGAGCACCGTCCTTTCGGAGGATGTGGGTGAATGTGTTGTGATGCCATTGTATGAGTACGTAAGGGCCACCAGCTACAACATCTCATCATAGTTCTGGTCTTCAGGAGCAGCAGCTTGACACATTCTGTTGGCACGGTCCCCATCTTGGCCACCATGGTGACCGCACCTCCCATGGCGAAGTCCATCACCAGACATGACAGTGAGCTCACATGGCTCATCAGTCTCCCCTCCTTTCAGTTGTTCAGTGCTGCCAGCACAGTGGTAACTACTCAGGTCCCTGGTGATGATCAGAATTGGAGACAGATGGGTATTAGAGGCTCCTTTACTTTTCTTTTGAGTGATGGACAGATTATTCAATGCAAAATCCACTTGAATCCTGTCTCTTCAAAAAAAAAATGTCTGACGCCCTGCAAAAATGTCATGTGCACTGCACATGACATGCTCATATGATGTTAGCGGAAATCCAAATCTGGAACTGAAGAACCTTCCTCAAGAGTCAAGGTATCCATCTCTTTTTCCTTAGAAAAATAGTTTGGTCATGACCTACTGAAGGATTTGGATTTACATTTCACATTGATAGGATACTATGTACATGTATTCATACTGAAGGATTAGATCTACACATTAAATATAGTATTCAGCACTCTCTCTGTTTACAAGAGTTGTCTTTTGTTGCAATGACTCCATCTCCTTCCTTAAGTAGATTAATTTCCAGGAATTTTTTTTTCCTTTTTCTTTCCCAATAATTTTTGTGAAGTTCTTCAGTCTCAGGGGTTCTTGCTTGTGCATCCCATTTGAATGATCTGGACTTCAACTAAGGATGTGAATATATTCATATGCACATCATTTCAATGCCCCTTTCATTTTGCGCTCAAAATTGTGACCATGCCGGCTTGCCAACCGTTGGAGTTGATCGTACCCAGAAAGAACTCCAGCTCCTGCCATCCCTGAGAGAATATTTGCACCTACACCTCTGAATAATGTGAAGAACCCTTCAGTTGAAACTATCAGTTTTACTGCATGGAAACCATTCTTGTATTTAAATGGTTGTCCTGAAGTCAACATCATTCTACGACGGACCGTGTCGAATGGATAGGCACAGGCCCCAGAGAATGTAGTTATTGCCCAGCCCAAGGCAAAACTGGCGAAGAAATTCCCCTGAATAGTAACAAAAACAGAAGTTAAGGGTGCCATATAGAACTTAGCAGGAAAGTCCTGTGATAGTCATACTACTTCACGATACCGTCATTACCTCCAATGGGCCTACTAGAACTAGAGGCTTCATGGTATCATAGATACCAAAATATAGACCCCGGTACAAGGTGATTCCCATAATAGACACACTGAAACCTCGATATAGTCCAGACATGCCATCGGGTTGCAAGTGTCTTCTTGTAAACATCCAGCAACCCCTGAACTGGCGTTTGGTTCCCCGTGATTCAATTGCATCAGTAGCTAGCCTTGTTCTTGCATAATCTAGATGGTATAGCAGCAAAGATGTTGTAGCTCCAGCAGCACTGCCAGAGGCTACATTTCCAGCTAACCACTTCCACTTTCCATCTTTCTCCCTGTCATAGCCAAAGAAGCTTTTTGAAGTAGCCCCTGAATGCAAAGTTAAAAGCCTGCACAATGGAAGTTTCATTTAGGTTTGAATTTTTTGTCATGAAGGGGGAAACATATTCATTTTCTGGCTTCAGCACCTTCAAAGAAGAGGCCTCAGTTCACAATTATACAGAGTTTAGCCTGAGCTACCTCACACTCGACTCTACGAGCAAAAAAACACATATAAGTGACAAGTTCAAATTTATTGACAAAGCATAAATAGGAAAGGACACCCATGGGACACTTAAGAACTATATCACCACCACCGCCATGGTGAGGCACACATAGATAATGCAACATTAAGCACACTTGGACAAACTACAGGAAAAGAGCAGCACATGCTCATTTAACTGTCCGATAACACAGAATGAATAATTGGCTGTAAAGATAAAGATAGCTGCCATTTAGTTCAACCTGTAAAGATAGCGCACATGCTCATTTAACTGTTCGATAACACAGCTTGAATAGTTGGCTGTAAAGATAGCTGCCATATAGTTCAACCGTGTGACCTGCATAGGGTTGGATGATTGCTTTCTTTTCACAGAAATTATAAGCCTTTACAGTGAAATGCATAAAAACATATAGATGAAATGCTAAGTCGGGTCTTTTTTTTTTATGTCATCACTAAAACTAAGTATGACTTAAACTTGGCCATTTTTTTTTTTTTTTCCTGAACACGCATGAGAGCTTTGTATCATTATAAGAAAGAAAATAAAGGGGAAGAGCCCTTACAAATGCACACCCCAAACTCACCTTAAACAGGCCTAGTGGATTTTCATTTATGAAGATTCACAATATGAAAAAGGGCAGTGCAGATGTGAATCACTGAATTTTATATATATACACTCCTTGTCCACATAAGTGGTCATATTACCTAGCCATTTCTCTTTCCTAGTATCACTTTCAAAACCCGTGTTGGCCAAATGTACACAACATTCTTTGCAACGAAATGATGGAGGATGCAGACAAGACCTTAAGAATCGTTTGTTTTTCTCTTTTCTGCAATGGAAAGGCATTTTGTAGAATTGAGGCCGTGACAAACATGTGGGTTCAAAAAATTTGAGGCCTCGAAGGGGGGATAAAAAGAATTCTAGATTTTTGGCTCTGTAATTTCTGCACTCAGGAACCGATAATCCATCCGTTTATTGCTAATTGATTTTGTGAGTCAAGCATTCGATTAAGAAGCGGTCTGAAATTCATAAGCAGCTTGACAGTAAGATAAGGCAATGCAAATATGCAATGGAGGCGCATCAAGCAATGGTATCGACTAAGGAAAAGCGGAGACGCACGCACCTGGGTGGGGAAGTAGCGGATGACGTTGGCCTGGTTGCCGCGCCAGAGCGCGGCGGGGCCCTCGTCGCGGAGGACGCGGGCGAAGGCGTCGGCGATGCCCCTGTAGGGGCGCGTGAGGGTGCCCCGGCGCAGCATCTCGGCCTGGTTCTGGAGCAGCAGCTTGACGCGCTCGACCGGCGCCCCCCCCGTCTTGGCCACCACGGCGGCCGCGCCGCCCATGGCGAAGTCCGCCGCCACGCTCGCCGGCGACGCCGCGGGCGTCACCCGCCTCGCCTGCTCTCGCTCGTCGGGCGCCGCGGCCATCACTCGAGGGAGGGCGGCGGTTGGTGCGTGCCTTGGTGGGAGAAGACGGATTTGTTTTCCGCCTCGATCAATATCAATCTGACGTGGAAAAGAGGAGAAATGTTGATGCCTATAAGAGCATCTCAAAGGGTTTTTACAATTGGAGATTGGCATTTGATAATTTGCAAACGAAAGGTGAAAATAAGTGTCCAAGGGTTTTGCAATTGGTGTTTGCATTTTTAGGAAGTTTGCATATGAGGGTGTAGAGTTGGCAAAATTGCCAACCCTGTGGAACCTTGCATACGCCCGGTCCGCGTGATTCTGTAGCGCGAAGTCCTCGCCCAGCGGTAGTTGGTGTTCAAGGCCGCCTCGGTGTTTCTTCGCGCCATACGTGAACTCATGAGCCGCCAACATAAACCCCGCCGGCCGCCCTCCATTGTCGCGATTTGAAGCCGCGCGGGTGGGGATCGCGCCGACTACCGCAGCCACCATGGGGTTCCTCCCTCCTTCCCTCCGTCGTCTTCTCTCGGGACATCAACGCCGCCATCATGGCAGCGGTATACCTTGGACAGCCGAACAGAAACCCTGCTTGATCGACTCATCGGCGGCATCGTGGCTAACACAACCTCCCTCTGGCTGACGACAACCTTGCAGCACCAAAGCGAATTACCTGGCAGCCTATTGCTTCTGAGCTCGCGTGCATGAACCAGCGAGCGTGTGCCGCCGAGCGCTAGGGCATCAGCGATGAAGACGAAGAAGTGCCAAAATTAACGAAAAAAAAAGCCGGCGCGAGCAACGGCGACCAACCAACTTTGGGACCATCAACTAACTGGGTCCACATCTTTTAATATGCCAAGTCAATTTGCAAATTTCATTGGAGATGGCCCATTTAAACAATTTGTATTTGGTTTTGGGAGTTTGCAAACAACAAGAAATGCAAAATCAATTTGGCAAGTCCCTTGGAGATGCTCTAAGACCATCCGCACTCATGAAACTCTATATTCGACCCTCTACAAAGCCTAGTCATCAAGATTCTTTCCTTTACAGATTCGTTTCTTCGCACCCATACGACCTCTATATCTCACCTCTATATCACCTATCACAAATGACCCCTACTTGTCATCTTCTATAAATTTTATCCAAATATATCCATGTGAGATCTAGTTTTGAGGATTTATTACAACGAAGGTGTCGGAATTTGATTTAACTTTTTAGTTTGTGAGTTATAACATATTTTGTTAAGTAAAAAAAGTGGGGCCTCGTGACTTATTTCTCTCTCTCCTCGCTCCCCACGCCGCCTCTCACAAAGATGCGCGCGGTGCTAGCGTGCTGTGGCCCCACCCACGCTGATACCGTTTTCAACTGGAAGACGCTGGCTATGGCGGAGATGGGATCGTTCCGGACTGGGTAGGGTCTCCCGCCTGCGGCGTTTTTTTTGACGCCAAACACGATATCGATCGTGTATACCGGCTCCACCGCGGATGATCTAAGACCATCCGCACCGACCCCCTCGTAATCCCGCCCCGTAGCACATTTGGAGTATAGAAAACGCCGCAGCGGGTACGGAAAACGACGCTATGCGCCCGACACCCGGAATTCCCAGTGCGCGTACGGCGGTATCGCTGGGGTGGGGGCCCATGGGCCGGCGCACAGTGCACGCCAAGGTGAGAGAGCATGCGGGACAGGAGTCGAGCAGCAGGCAGTTGGCGGCCCCACTAGTTGAACAAAACAAAAAATACTATAACTCACAAATTAAAAATCTAAATCAAATTTTGATCGGGCACCATTAAATTCGCCTCAATAAATCCTTCAAAACTAGATCACGATGAGTATATTTAGATGAAGTGATAAGTAGACCCCACAATGGATAGAGGATGATATGTAGAATGGATGGGTGCGGGAGAATTCAAGAAATAGAAGAGAATCTTGATGACTAGGCCTTTTTAAAGCGATGAATTTAGAAGACCACGAGTGCGGATAGCCAAGGTAGGGCTTCCGGACCGGACCGGCTCTGGAGCTGTTTTGCGGCTCCTCTTTTGCCAAACGGGTGCTCCCACGGAAAAGTCCCGTGATTTGCGCTGAGAGAGAGCGGAGCGGAGATGAGAGATGGAGCCGAAAAACTAGCTTCCCTCGGCTCCTGCTCAGATGCGCGGGCCCTAGGCGAGTTTGCCCCTTGAGAACAGGCGCGCCGCGCGTGGGGAAAGACGGGCGTTGTTACCGGTGCAGCTACCGGGCATGGAGAAGGAGCTGCCGGGCAGGGCTGTGCGGGGCGCGGCTGTCCGGTCTGGAGGCACGCGGCGAGGAAGAAAGGAGCGCGATGGAAGCGACGCGAGTGGTCTGGGCGTGGCTGTGCAGGGAGGAGGATGAAGGAGCGTCGGCAGATAGATACCAGCTGAGCAGCGGCGGACTTCCTGGCAACGGCCATGGAGATCTGGGAAGGAGCGATGCATCGGATTAGAGATTGATGTGTCGCATTGAGCAAATCTTACGTTAATTAACCATAAACATAACCTGAATGAACCAGGTGCACGGGGAGCAGCTTGTCCCAAAATTTTAGGGCCAAGTATAGCTTGAAATTTAAAAAAACCCACTACTCTCTCTATCCCATAATACATATCACTTCGGAGTTTAAATTTGTCTCATATTGTTTGTCGTTGCTTGTAGTCTTCGTAGGCAAGTATCAGCCTACACAAGTCATAACAGACATCCCATATATCACATCATGTTTCTGTCCAGATCAATAGAACAAGCAAAAAAATGGAGTGATAGCCGTCCGCTAGTGGTGCTCTCCTGGTGGTTTTATGCTGCAGTGATAGCGTGTGTTAGCAGCTGTCATTTTTTCTAGGAGCTCATCTTCGGGCCCTCACCTTCGTAGCAGCGATAGATCTCAAAATGACATGTACTATGAGACGGTCCAATAATTTAGATTTCGGTTATGGTATACATAATGTGCCTCAATCATGGTTGGCTTAACAATAAGATAATTAACCATCTCTAAAAATGAATTTAGTAAGAACGGTTGGAAGCCCATCTCTACAAATTAATTAAAGGCCACATCTTTATAATCAAATGATGGCGTAAGGTCGTGTTGACACTCAAGTTTGGCTCAGATTCATTAGTAATCTATCCCTAATACTTAAGAGGGAAAATTTCTGCTATATTATTTTTTTTTTGTTCTGCCGTCCCATGTCCGTTTTAAATTGGTTTTCCTCCTGTCCGTTTCAAATTAGGTTGCCGCTTCAAGTTCCTTCCTCCTTCCGTATTGTTTTCAGTTTGTCCGTATATTACTCTATTTCTTTCCATGGCGCAGGTTTCTTTTTTTCTCTTTTGGCATGCTTTTTATTGCTCCCGTCAATGGTTCAGATAGCAGACCCAAGACAAATTCCGTGGAGAATGCTTGGCCGGCCTTGTGGCCTATATTTAAATCACAGATAAGCAGGCCGTTGCTTTAAAAAATATGTGATTCTATATATGCAAAGTTTAATTCCCGGGAGTACAAGGCAGTGAAATAGTATAAAGAAAATAAATCTCAATGCAAAATAATACAAGCTTTATATATATCTATACCTATACCTAATCTACACTACCTAATAATAAAGAGAGGCAAAACTTTCCATTATTTTTTTGGTCCACCTCTTTTTTCGCCCAACTAAGAGATCGATTTGGGTCCGCTTAGTTTTTTGGACAACATAGCCGAATTCTCGCAATGAGTACGAATAGGAATTCAAGGTATAGATTTGTCACTTGCAACAAATCTCGATTATATATCTCATATATATCCGGATCCATTGATCCAACCTCTACCTTGTCCTATGATTGAAGTCCGGACGTTGTTGCACCTGCCGCCTGATTGATCTGTTGCATACTTGCATTGCAATCGTGCCCATGGTGGCGGAGACTGCAGCGGCGGTGGCTCTACCCGACGACTTGCTCGGCTGCCCCTCGGCCGCCTCCCCGCACGCAGCCTCGCAGCATCGCGTGACGCCTGCAAGGCGTGGCGCGACCTCATCGACGACCGCCGGCCCTCCCGCACTTGGTGCGGGGCCTCTTCATCAACTACCAGGGACTACAAGAGGACCCACTTCTTGTCCCGGCCGACACCGCGACATCATCGCCGCCGAATACCACGACCGCCGCCGATCGACGGCAAAGTTCGACTTCATCGAAGCGGGAAGTCCCACCACGACGCCGGTCGCGGATCACTGCAACGGCCTCTGTCCTCTGCTGGACAAACGTGGTGATGTGCTGCACATCTGCAATCCCGCCACGCGGTGGCGGCGCCGTGCCCCCGCCGGGGCGCCGCCACGCCCACCGGCAGTTAAGCGTGCCTCGTGTTTGACCGCTTGTGTCGCCGGAGTACAAGGTGCTGTTGACCCTGATGTCCCCAAGGGAGCCGTGGAGAACGACGGCCATGGCGCCAGATGGAGTGCCGCCGGCGTGGACGGCGTGGGCATGAATTAATGCCGAGCACGGGAGGCAGGAAAAAGGTGTTCCGTCCGGACGGGTGAGGGCGGCAGGAACAGCGGTGAACTGCTGCTGCACAAAAGCAAAAACAAAAACAAAAACAAAAACAATAGGGGATTCCATGTCGAGCCTCCATGCCGCTATGCTGCGAACTGGAAGGGAGCACTCACGTGCACTGCCATGGTGGATTTGTATCGAGGTAAATAGCAAATCTCACCACTCTTCAAGTCTTCATTCCAAACATCGATCGATATAGTAAATTCTTTTGTATCTAGAATTCTAGAGATATATTCGTGTGTTGTTTTGCAGAATATCCTTGGTGGATGGTGGGGTACAGAGTGATCAAATCGCCAGTACATCTTGCTGAGTGCAAGAACGATGGTGTAGAGTCTTTTCTAGGTAGATCCGAGAAGGGGTGTATATTTTTGCAGAAGCGACAAAAGAAAGCTGCAAGTACGTTTATGTTAGCTTTAAAAATCTATCTGATGGATCCAACTAATTCTATTTAGATTATAGCCTTTATATGACATTATCAAAATCATTTTTGATAATTTATCATTTTATTTTGGATAAAAGATATATCTATATAATTATGAGTTAACTGAATTAGTGTTTTGTCTCTCCCGTTGCAACGCACGGGCATGTTTGCTAGTATTTATTAAGAGTGTTCTCAGCCAATTTGCCTGGGCTGTCCAGTAAGCCGTATTATATCAAAGCTCGCAACAGAGAATCGGCTGTACTTGCAGGAAGTCCAACGATGTATTTTTTGTGGCAAAACATATTATATTTGGGGCAGCTGCCGAAGGAAAAAAAAAGGATCTGAGTCCGACCGTTACACGAGTTAGAGCCAAATCAATCTCCCTTTGTTACGCAGGGTTGTTAGCAAGGATTGGCACGGTCCAAGCGATCACGTCACTTGCCTGATGGCATGTACGTGAAAGGTTCAGATGTGTTTTAGGATATTCAGAATATAACATGCATGTACATGACCAATCAGGCAGTGTCATGTTCGTATACGTGGCCGGCGGCAAGGGAGGAACGTATTTGCTCACACAGGTGCTTTTGCCGGTTGAACCGAACTGACTTTTATTCGGCTATTTTAATTTATGTGAAGACCAACAAGTCGGTAGGACCTCCGCCCGGACGTCGGACAGACTGGGCATCTCGATGCCTGGACGCACATCTGCTCCCACCTCCAACACGCTGTTTGAACGCCCGTGCCTGCCCCGCCTCCATTGCCCACCTGCATGTGACGCAGGACGCGCCGCAGACCGAGCCAAACTCGCTTGCAAAAATCCGGCCGTCTCAGCCGCGATTCACCTTTTGTTGTTTCACGCCCCTGCCCCCAGCCACTTTGCTTTTTTTCACCACCCATGGGCACACCGCTGCCGCCACTCCCCAAGATGCGCACTACAAGGGACCGGCCGCCATCAGTTTACTTAAGAGCCCTCGTAAGCCCGCGATGCCTACGAAGAGCCCCGCTTAGTCTTCGCCCGAGTACACACAACCCAAAAAATCGTGATCGCAAATCCATCGTGATTTGCCCCACGCCTCCACGACTTGAAATAACACGTAACAAATGCCGCAACATTAAGCCGGCAAGCCTGAAACATCATGAACATAATTATTGAAACAAGAGTAAAAGAAACAACAACCGCAGAACATTAGGGACGAAACGCTTGAAACACCATGAAACATATGTTACAAAAAGAAAAAAGGAACAACAGCCGAAACATTAGCTTGAAGGATTTGAAACCTTTTTGAAACATATTATTGCAACACATATGAAGCATGTGAAACAAAAAATGTTCAGATAAAAAAACAATTACAACGACATGGGACACCTACTGTAACATAAGATTAAAGCAGTAATAAACATTTCAAAAAAATATTATTGCAACATTTATGTGAAACATATGATAAACCTGAAAAGACTAAATGCAACAAAAAGTAGTTGGTTGTTGCAACAAAAAAACAAGCTTGTTGCAACAGAGTCGCTCCGAAGCCCAGACACCACCACATCCATCGATCCGCACTCCCGTGAGGAAGAGTAGGAGGAAGAGGAGGGCAGAGGGAGAGCCTGCATCAGGAGGAAAGAGGAGAAATCCTAACTAGACGGACCCCACCTACCCATCGGAAGCCGCCGCCACGCCTCCTCTCTCGTTGCATAGAGGCTCAGGCGAGGGAAGAGAGGCGTGAAGCGAGGGAGCGCCGGCTTGCCGAAGCCGCCGCCGGCCGCCTCTCCCCGTGGCATGGAGGTCGCTGGAGGGAGGGAGGAAGCGGGAAGAGGAAGGGAGTGGAGGGGCAGCTCGCAGGTAGCGCCACTCGCATGGAGGCTGAGAGAAGGCCGCAACGCCGGATCGGGCGGGGAGGAAGGGGAGGAGAAGTGAAGCGGCATCTCTCTGCGGGGCGCGCGGGGTAAAAGCGGCCCGCCCGGAGAAAAGGCGAGGCAGGCGGTGAAAAAGTCGAAAGCGAGCGGCGTCGTCATGGCCGAAGCAGTGGGCGAGTATGCGGTGCGAGCGTCCCAGTAAGCGGCGCCACGTCGGACTTCGTTGTTTTGGCCCGGGGCGTGAGATCCATTAGCATTACCGAAATATAAAGGGTGAGGGAATCCAATTTCTGTCGATAAAATTAATCTACCACCTTTCTTTGCTCTTCCAACCCTATGTTGTTCATCCTTTAAATCCGGCGACCAAGGATGGTACCCTAGGCTTACCGGCCGACTTAGGGCAACCGGGCGACGTCCTTGCCCCACGGGATCCCTCGAGGGGTGAGAGCTTCGGCGGTTCTTTTGCTAGTTGCCTAGAAACTAGTTGTTCTTCGTCACACAAGAGCGTTGGTTATCTTTTGGTGGTTTGCTCGTAAAACCTCGCGCTCTTCACCCGCGAGGTGTGTTGGTTACCCGCTGCATTTTTTTTTTGGTCTGCGGGGCCGAGCCGGGCACGATCTAGCCTTAGTTGGTGTGTGATCTAGAATCAATCCGGCGTCAATAGGTCGGTTTCCAAAATCACCCATATAAACTATTTTGACAGTCCTGAAAAACATTTCGCAGCCGTAAACGCTGCAGTTAGCGCTGCATCTGAAAGGACGTTGCTTGAAGCCGAAGGAAAAACTGGAGAGGACGTTGCAGCAAAACTGAGACGACAAGGACTGCATGCGTATGTCTTCAGCTAGCTGTAAGTGTCAAATGTGGTGCGAGCCTTGCCACAGCGCCCCGCTTCAGTGGGAAAAGGCCAAAATTAAGTGGTGAAGCGGATCGCATGGAAACCATAATCATTGCTTTGGAGAGGAGATCAGGGGCGAGTTTGAACGTACATGCATGATATGAGGACAGCAAGAGCAAGCTGATGCGACTGCTAGAGTGGTTGTTGCTATGGAGCGTGTGGACTGAAATCAACAGCTAGCTGCCTCTGGTTAAAGTTACTAAAACTGCTGCCTCTGGTTAAAAAGTTGCAAAACTAAGCGTCATATACGTGGTTGCAAAATTGCTAGCCAGCTAACTATGAAATGAATATATAATGTTGTTTAATTTGATGGTTTAATTTGATGAAGAACCATTTCTTCACTTTAGGAATAATCTAACTACCTGTCTTTATCTATCTTAAAAGGAATAAACTCTGTGGATTTGTCTTCCCTCCGTTCCAAAATTACAGTACGTAGTAATAAGTGAAAGCTAGCATGGTTGAAAACCTTCAAAGATTTTTTTGGACTACTATTTTTTCGTTTTTCTGGTTGTGACTAGTATTTTCCAAGTGAAATTTCTAATTAGCATAGTTTCCACCAAACATCTAATTAATCAACGAGCACTTGGATAATTAAAAAAGGGATTAAACCTGAACACCTCAATCAAACAAAAATATATAGTTAAGGTCCTGTTTGATCATCTCAATCTGATGACTAGGGCTAATTGTTAGGTACATAGAAGTTAGCTAAAATTAACTCTAGGCCATCTAAATAGGAGGAGCTAACAAATAGGACACTATTTTTTTGGCAAAATTTTCAACTTAGTTGATAGCCAAGTAATTAGCAAGTCTAGTTAATTTAAGCTAATTTTTAGCTCCAACCAGGGTAACCGATCTAAAATAGATTAGGCCGTTAATCCAAACAATGCATGTTTGTGTAGATCCAAAAAATAAACTTGCTTGCAAAAAAGTTTTGTTGACCCAAAAGCTCAGCCGAACGCTATGTAATGGTAAGCACACTCTATCACACATCAGTAAACAGTTGAGTGAAACTTCGAGGTTGGAACAACCCACAATTATATTACATCTAAACAAGCCCCATAATTATACAATTGCACTCTCTCTTGAATTATAATATTGAAGGCATGCTAAACCCTGCACTTGGTAGCATTCACAGTAATAATCAAATGAATAAGTCGTTCTCAATGCAATTTTTATTTTGTTGTTTCAAATGTTTCAAATATATTAAAGTATTAAAAATTATAGGACACTTCATGGTTAAACAACATTTAACAATGCATGTTTAATTTTGTGCTTCAAATGCCCATTACATTTAATTATATGACACATTTAGACTGAAACTCATTTCATCTCTCTTATTTACATTTGCCATGACATATTTCTTTATATATATATATATATTCATTTTTGTTTGTTATTTTTTATTTTTTTGGTAAATCATATTAAATAGTGCAGAATTACATCCGCTCATCTCTCAAATAGAACTGCCAACTTAGTTAAAAGCAAAGCCTATTTTTATAACTTTCTCTATGTTTTTCTTTAAAAAGTTTTTTAGTATTGTGCCCTCTAGTTTGAATCAAAAGAATATCTTAATGGTCAGGTAGAGGTAGCAGTAATTAAGCAAACCAAATATTTGGTAGTACACTAAATGCTAATAATTTTACTCTAGTAAATCAGAGGAAGCAAATAATTATGAGCTAAAATAAAGGTGAGTTTTTGGTAAACAAACAATTTGTGTGTGTGATTTTGATGGAACCAGATGGAATCCAATTTGTACTAGATTAAAGAATGGTTTAGTTTTGACCAAAACCAAGGGTACTTGGACGACTCAAACCTAACTAATTAATTGGACGGTCCATCTATCGACTTTAATTTGCACATCCGAAGAGCCAATAAATTAAACCAAATTGTTTGGGTTCAAAAAGATTGATCTAACAACCAACAGTTGAAAATGATCGATACAACTGTGCATATTGAAATTATATATGGCGCTTGTTTAAAAAAATTACAGTGGCTTTCATCTTCGAGAGTCCATTATTGAAAAAAATGTCAACTTTCACTAGAGCTGTATCGGGCCAATTAAGTTGTCAAGATCTGAACTATGACAGTGCTTAGATCTTTTTGGTAGGTTTCAATAACCCCGCCTCCTCTATGTGGAAATTTGATGATCTACCTCTATTTGTGAATGTATAGAGACAATTCATCTAGAGTTGGTGTTTGGTTCAGGATTGTCAGCCTCAATCGGGTCATTCCAAGGAAGAAAAGATTGTCACTCAAGGAAAAAGATTGTTATATTTGTTGTTAGTAAACAAGTATTTTTAGCTTCTTGTGCAGGTTTTTTTCTCTTATAGAAAATCAGCTATTTCGGCCTAAGAGAAAAACGCTGCACAAGCAGCCAAAATACTATACAAGTAGTCGCTTAACAAAGCAAATTATATTTGTTATTAATAGTAAAGAAGAATCATGATGTATCTATAATTTTTCAAGCCATGCTGTTGGTAACAACTTATTTCAAATTATGATAAAATGGTCTGCTAACTTACCAATTTGCATAAAGGTTATTAGTAACAGAGCTGTTTTTGCACAAAAATGTCTATGAGATGTCATAGATGCTTGTAGTACCTCAATGTTGTGCATTTGTGATGGTTGATTCATGGTTTATAAATGTTCTGTTAGATTTTGATCCTAGAGATCATTCCCTTACAATTGTATACATATATATATGATCAAGAAGCTTGTGTTGTAAACTATTCAATATTTTTGTAGAAAAAAAGAAAAGAAAAAGATGGTGTACATCAACATCAATTCAAAGAAACTATATTTTTCTAATAATCATGCATGTGCCTACATGCATGCGCCTACCTAAAGTCATTTACAGCATTTGATGGTGGCGAATCCATGCAGCGTTGAGTCTCCTTCAGGCAAAATTAGGCTTCTGCCTCCCTTTTGTCTGTCAAGATCTACTACTCACTTCTTGACTTACAGATGACATCATGCATAAACTATTTTCTTTTCAAGAAACTCATTAGCTTCTGTCTCTTCAAAGTAGCCTCCTGTTATATTCCTTATTCTTGTTATATTCCTTATTCTTTACTCTCTATTAAACTTGCATTATTGATGTGTAAAGCTTTACAATTGTGTTTATGTAAACTAAATTGCCCAGCCTAATTTCACCTCACTCTTTGCGCTTTAGATCCATAGTTGTATCAATATCATCAACAAGGGTTGTTGTTGTAATCCACATATATATGGCGTTGTAGGTCGTATTATCATGTGCACATACAACATGGTTGCTTTACATCGTATTAAAACTTTGTTACAGGACACATCATATTTATATTATTGTTACAACTATGGCTACACCTATGTCAATGAGGACTATGATGTTCCCAAAGTTACCAAGCTATGCTAGTAGTAACTTATAATAGCCAGTAATATATACAATGCCTTTTTCAATGTATCAATTTGTAGAAATGGTAACAATTGAGTTGTTTTTGTAAAAATGGCTTTGTTATGACATAGATGGTTGTAGCTTATTGTTACTGAATGTAGGATGGTAGCTTCATGGTT
Organism: Chrysopogon serrulatus; assembly: GCA_015844335.1. Classification (NCBI taxonomy): domain Eukaryota; kingdom Viridiplantae; phylum Streptophyta; class Magnoliopsida; order Poales; family Poaceae; genus Chrysopogon; species Chrysopogon serrulatus. The sequence goes on from JADLZL010005200.1 coordinate 125,356, forward strand.
TTTACTATGATATCTTCATTGTTGTGTAAATGCGCATTAACACATAATAGATCAAGGATCATTCATTACAACTATAACAACAATTATAGTCAAGGGAGGATCTATTGTGACCCATCTGATTTTTGCCAAAAATAGTTGACATCAACATCTAATTCTAGGAACAATCTTTTCACATTATCATACACGTGTATACATACACGCTGCCCTAATTGTTTGTCATATCAGTTTAAATGAAACTGTTATGCTCGTGCGTGTTTTTGTATTATATATAATCAGGCCGTAGATCCTCAGCTTCGTACTAAAAAGCTAGCAACTATTCTCGATAACTCCACGCGAAGTATAAGTGGTGCCGAGTTTTTGCCCCTTGAGTCTCCGTTACTACACTTACTACCGCCTTTTGGCAAGGACCGCAGTACTATTGCATCCGAAACATCCAACCGTGCACACAAAATATAATGATTGTTTACCGAACTAAACCCGCATGTATCTGGAGTTACTTCATGGTTGCTTGCGACCGCTGACTGCACGTGTCTAGGGTTTACACATACTCTCTAGTTGCACAACTATTGCAAGGATTAAAACCCAATAGGAAAAGACCAAATGTTTGTTGTGCATCAGCAGCCTCTCTATGACGATAAGCCAGTCTAGACCTAAACCCTTCCATGCTTAGAGCTAGTTTGCATTGGCATAGGTTCATTGGGCCCCACTGGCTGGCCCCATATAGCTTTAGACCATAATGAATGCAGCTCTTTTAAAACTAGCTGTCATCAATGTTTTCTAGCCAGATTATTCCTCAGTCATCCATTCTTGGTATGTCATTAAAAGGCTAATACATCACTGCTAAAAATTGCCACTGCTGCAATTAGACACCTCACACAATTACATAGGTGCCCTCCCACTCCTTGGCCGTCATGTGCACCTGAGCTATGGGCATAATGGTAAAATCGCTGTCATGCCAGTTACTAGCGGCAGGCTATATAATGTAAAGGTGCACTAGCAGCCGAGGCATCACCACCACTACAGTCCCACAGCCAGCAACACAGCATCATCTTCATCCTCAATGATCGAGCTCTGGGTGGAGAAGCATGGTGATGAAGGGAGAATAGGAGTGGAGGGGAGTGGGGTGATGAGGCCCTGGCTGGGGCAGGAGATGGGAACGGTGGCGGGGCGGCGGGAACGGAAGGCGACGACGGTGCGTGAGCCATCGTGGTCTGAGCAGGAGAACAACCGTCTCCGGGGAGCGTCGTCCTCGGGAGGTCACGTCGAGGATCTTCTCCGGTCTGCGCAGTACGGCGACTACGACCTCCCCAGGCACTGCGACAACGACATCGTGCTCATGGCGGTATGCGAGGAGGCCGGCTGGACTGTGGGGCCGACGGCACCACCTACCGCAAGGTACTGCTCGTTGTTGCTTCGCTTTTTGCCGATCGATCGAGCTGCGTGTGTAGCTGTAGTATCCGTATTGTCGACACTGTAAACGGATGTGCAGGGAAAAGAAAACTGTCGTCTGCTTTTTACATCCTGCCGTTCTTTTGCTAGCGATTGCATTTTATTTTTGGTGCAAGCATGCAAGGTCTATCATTGTTCTTTGATTTGATATCCATCTCTTTCCTCTCGCGGCTCTGCTGGTTTTTGTGTTTCAGGGATCCAAGCCTCCGGCAGGTGATCAGCATATGGCCGACGACACAGGGTTTGCTCCGGTGAACCCAGCAGCTGAGCTTCCAACAAAGCCTGACCCGGCGTCGTCGCCCTCTGGCATCACTCACGGCGGCGACGGCAGCGGCGGGTCGTCCGACCCATTCCGGCGTGGCTCAGCTGACCTGTCCAAGCAGTTTGCCCACTCCCCGCCCTTGTCCCCGCCGCGCCTCCGCAAGAGGGCGCGCTACTCCTCCCGCCGGCCACCCCGCCATCGAGCCCGGCGAGGGGATCCAACGAGCTGCCGCCTCCGTGGACCATGGATGCTGGCGCTAGCAGCTGCTTCTCCTTCCAGTCCTCGACACCACCGCCGCTGATGAGCCCCGTCACCGGCCGCGCCCCCGGCCCCGACCCGGTGAGCCTGCTGCCGGGGTTCACCAGCATCGTTCGGCAGGAGCGGCGAGGAGCAAGCGGGCGCGTGGGAGGGGAGGTGGTGGTGGACGAGAACGAGAAGGCAGGCCAATGAGGAGGGCGCGATGGGCTCACCCTAGAGAAACGATGGAGGGTGCAAGGACCGCGCCCAGGCCCACTGAGCTGCTGCAACAAGAAGATGTGCGCGTGAGCTTGATTGGAACTGCATGTCTTTACAAAGGACTCAAGCAAGACTGGTGTTTAACTTTTAGCCTCCTATCTTATTACTATCTATGTATTAGTATCGCATCGTAACTTTAGCCTATCTTATTATTAACCGTCCGTCAGTATCTCTTATCAGTTATCCTTTATTTTCCATGCATTTTTTGTTTTCTCTCCTCTTCTTCTTTCTTTGCAAAAAAAAAAAAAAAATGAAAAAAGAAACAGACATGGCAATGGAAAGTCATGTCTTCATGTAATCATGGATTGCGAGGCACTTGACTAAAAGCTAATTAATGAAAAAATATCAGTTATAGTTAAACAAAATGTCTTCTGCTGTTAGTGCTTCATTTTGGCAATAATCATCTCTCTTCAGTTTACATGGTTTCTTCAACTGATTTTACGAGCAAATCCTGTAGGCTGCGAAGAAATTGAAATCTGTTCCTGAGGGTCCGTGCTCTCACCATCCGATAGCTGTTGTTGGGCGAGGATTAAGATAAATACTGCATGAGCCCCTAAAAAAGATATACTGCATAAGAGAAACAATAATAAGGTTCTGTGTATGACACCTTCACCACTGAAAAAATAAATATACCATATATGATTCAACATAGAGCAGGTCCCACTAGTGGATCTACTAGAAAACCATTTATGTACACGGTGGTAGCTCCAGACCCACTTGAGAGATTTTGGCTGAAATAGCCAGATTTACCCCCATCTTCTTCCTCCCAACACTTCTTCCTCGGTGCACGCATCGAGCAACATGCCGGAGTTCGCAGTCCTGTGTGGGGTTGAGCCCACCACTTCGGGCCCTTGCACCGCGGGGGGGCTAGGCGCAGTGCTCGTGTCGGGGCTCCCAATACAGTGTTCGGGTCGGGTGGGGCGAGGCCGTAGCCCACCACGTAGGGGCCCTGCGCTCGGAAGGCTTGGGGAGCTGAAGCTCATGTGCGTGGGTTCCTCGTCGGCCGGGACAAGGTCAGAGGTTGTGACTAGGGTGAGGTTGGAGCCCACCGTGTAACACGCCACATTTGTGGGGCCGAGGCCCACATCATGCACTCATGTGGCGGAGAACAGATCCCTCACGGCTTGGGCGCATGACAAGGTGCGAGAAGCTAGATGGTAGTCACACGCCTACAGGGGCCTTGTCGGCGTGAAAGCAGAGAAGAACATAGAAGAAAGAAGGAATCACAACAGGGAGAAGAAAAAATGAACGGTATCATTTGTATAACAAAGTGGTAACGTAGTGGTGGTAATTTTTTTTCTAATTCTCACTAATTTCAGTGGAGGAGCACCCCTTGCAGAGCTCCACCAAAATGATGAATCTGGCTTAGATCTACGACCGTTTTGGTGAATCTAGATTTGGAGTTAGAGGTTAGAGTGTTTGAGTAAACTTTTATGCAGTGGATCTTGGAGTTGGTTGGAGCTATCCTAAAATAGACCTTTTGTGCAGCTAAGAGCATCTCTTTACAAAACTCACTCCCATGTCTCCAATCCAAAAGAGGGCTAGACCCCCCAAGGAGGCGGATCCATTAGAAGAAATCCTAAGCCCCTCATTGAGAAACCCTAGATAGGATCCAGTGCTAGTAGTTCAAGAAGAAGATTAGTTCTCCATTTAGAAGCTAGTCTTATATTTAGAAATAGTGAGACGAGTTTTGGGAGGAAGTGTCTGTTTATCGGTAATCTCTCTACGGCTTGTATCTGTGAAGTCAAGTTCTTAGCGGAGAATACCTATGAGATTTCTTTTTAGTAATCAACTTCTGATTAAAGTAAGTAACATTGTTCATCATGTTCTTTCTGTTTGTACCTCTATTCAGGATCAATAATGTCTACCATGAATTTGGTAGATATGTTTATTTATATCTCCGCCGATTGATGTGTTTGTAGACAAAAACGACGGCGATCTATAGACTATATAGTGTCATATTAATTGTATATTTTTTATGTATATATAGGACCAGAACCGCCCCTAGGCTAAGCACTCATATTAATTACTCCCTGTCTTTAAGCAGGCTTTAATTGCCTCTCCATAGTGTATATTATATTGAAGTCATGCTAAAAATTGCAGTAAGTAGTAGTAGCAGTAATAATAATCAAATGGAAATATTTGGCATACCATTACTAGTACTAGTATCATGATGTATATGATCTGGTCCAATACTAATATCCGCAAGTTCAGCCTGATCTAACAGCCGGATGCATACATCTATCATGGGTTGGCTCATTGCAAAACCCAAAGAGCCTATACACCAAATTGTTTTGGGTTCAAAAGATCGATCTAACAACCACAAGTTCAGCATGATCAATACAGCTATACACTTTTAAATTATGGTGCTGCTTAAATAACAGTGGCTTTCATCATCAGGGCCCATTATTGAAAAATGTCAACTTCCACTATACTGAGTAAGTTGTCGAAGGTGCTATAACATTTTTTCTGAGATCTTTTATAGGTTTCAATAAACCCTGTCACCTCTATGTGGACATTTGATGATCTACTCTATTTGCCGGAATGGGTGGAGACACTCATCTAGGGATGATGTTTGGTTCAGGAATGTGTCGGCCTCATTCGATCAATCAAGGAATCAAAAAGGATTGTTACATCTATTGTTAGTAAAACAAGAATTTTGATGTGTCTATAATTTTCAAGCCTTAATTATTTTTTAGATGAGTGTGATATAATGTTTTCAACTTAATTACAAATTTGCATAAGGTTAGTAACTATTGTGTAAAATGTCCATGAGATGACATAGATGCTTGTTGTAGCTCGTTGTTGTGCATTTGTGATGTTAAACTAATAGTTGCGGTTTATTTTACATTTTGATCCCTAGAGATTCCTTACAACTATAACCACATATTTGATCAGGGAGCTTGTGTTGTAAACCATTCAAGGTTTGTAAAAAAGAAAGGAAGAAACAAAAAATATGTACATCACCATCGAGTTCGGAAGAAACTATCTTTTTCTAAAAATCATGCATGTGCCTACATACATTATTTGGCATGTGATGGTGTCTATTTTCTTGTTGCCATATGTTGTTAGACGGTGGATGCAAATTTTTACTGTCGGAGTAGTATGATAGGGCTAGAAATCTCAACCTAATGCAACTTAATTTTCCTATCAATGTAGTACCAACAAGGAAATTGTTTTACCAATAGAAAATTCAACAGCCGATAGAAAAAATTATTTTCTATCGCTTTACCTTAATCCAAATTTTTATGTCGGCAAAGCTAATTTTCCTGTCGGTATTATATATTTTCTATCAGTTTTATGCTGATAGGAAATGGTCATCTCCATTTGGGGAAGGTGGTAGATCCTTGCATTGTGTTTATGTAACACTGAGTTGCCACCTTTAATTTCACCTCACCCCTCTGCTAATGGTTGTATCAACGGTCATGTCATGAGGAGTTGTTGTTGTAACCTACACACATATATATGGTTGAGATTGTATTATCATGTTCCCACCATCATGTTAAAATTTTTGTTACTTGATACATCATAGTAGGAAAATATTGTTACAACGCTGTCAATGAAGGTATGGTGTTTCAAAAAATTATCAAAGCTATGTTGGTAATAACCTATAATAGCCAGATAATGTATATACACAATGCTTTAATTTTTCAAATGTATCAATTTGTAGAAATGGTAATAATTGAGGCTAGTTCTGCAAAATGTCTTTGACACGACATATATGGTTGTAGCTCATCGTTTGAATGTATGATGGTAGTTTCATGGTTGCGTAAAATGCCCCCATTAACATTTACATGATCGAGAATCATGGGTGTTTAGTCGCAGATGCCTGCCTGAGGTTCCGCAGCGATTGATTCGGATCTCGGCGAATACTAGAATTTCGGCGGTTCAAGCAAGAGACACTTTCGGTTTTATCCTGAGTTTAGAGCCCTGGATCGTCGAGTAAAAGGTCTACTCGGTCGGCCTTGGCCTTTTGTGTTGGATTGATGTATGATTGTGTGTTATATGTCGCTTGTTACAAAGAGGGTGCTCGGCTCCTTTTTATGAGAGAAAAGAGCCGAGCTTTTGCGAGCCTAATCCTAGTCGGACTAGCAAAGGGAGTTCTGTTCCTATTCACAGGAGTTACTTTCTGCTCTTGTCTAGCTAGGATAGGGCGTCATCTACTCAGATCGGTCCTCTTGCTTACGTTTGTGTGTGACCTGTAGCGGGCAAGAATTATGCCGATAGGGGACCGTCTTGGTCCCGCATCGACAAGCCCCGAGCATTTTCGAAAGTAGAACTTCGAATGGAGAGCTGACATGTACGGTGATGCTTGCAGAGTGGTCTTACGACAAAGCTTCCCTTCTTTTTATGTGCACCGTGCGAGGTTACCACTCAGTGAAGTCTTAGCCCGAGGCCTCTTGCTGTTGTTTACAAATAGGCTGGAGGTTCATAAGAGAGAGTGAGAAAAAGTTGAGGGTGTATCTGGCGCTTGGCTAGGAAACGCTGCTGCGGAGTTGTTTTCATAAAAGAAGTCGGATGAAGGCTGATCTTTTTGGGTCTTCCTTGATTTGCCTTGCCTTTTCTGTGCGCTTGAAGGTGCACTCGGTAGTCAGTAGGCCCGCGCCTCTTGCTGTGCCCAGACTAAAAGGCTGGAGGAGGTCTTTGATGCGCGAGGTGCACTATCGATGATGTAGCCCGAGCACTCTACGCTGGCTGGAACATTTGGAGAGTGTGGAGAGAGAGAAAGTGTGAAGTTGTAGCCCACAGGCTTCGAGTTCTTTTTGGGGAGAATCGGAGGAGACTCATGACTATCGTTTTTCTTGATTTGTCCTTGACTAGCTTTTTATGTACGCTTTATTTTGTTGGACGTTGTGGCCCAGCGCGGTAGTACATGCGCTTTTCTTTGTGAGAGGATATTCGGGATATGCCTCTTTACACGCTCTTTTCTTGTCTTCTTTAAGTCTTGTCGGTGTTTCCCTGCTTTGGGTGGACAGTCCTTGTACGCCGATCTTGTCCTATAAATAGGCGCTATCCCTCATTTGTTTCCGTGCCTTGAAGTATTCTTCTTCCGTTCTTGTGAAGATGATTGTTTGTGAGGTGGATCAGCCCCGAGCTTCTTATTTATTTTTCGAATATGGTCTTTTTAGTGGGTAGAAGAATTCTCGAGATAGGGATTAAGGCCGAGACTAATCTCGAATTAAGTAATGTTTGGAGGCTCGTTACGGTAGGTAGAAGAAGTCTTGAGATGTGCCTTGTCTTTGGATCATTTGCGCTCCGTTCTTCTTTCCACTCCCCGGACATATGCT
>JADLZL010005201.1:0-117851 GCA_015844335.1 Chrysopogon serrulatus
AGAATAATATACAATTGAGCTAAAATCAGTATGGGTTTATTCATGGGGTCAATTGCTTGATCTTGATGCGAGGCCACAATCTGGCAAGGTAGGTGCGGCTGTCATTTCAGGCATTTTATCAGTACCCCTTTCGGCGTGCGTGCACAACGCACTGAACTGCAATTACATACTACTACTACCAAACTCAGGCCAAAGTACAGTGCAGAGAATACAAAATCCGAAAGACCATGATGTCCACGCTGTACTACTTAAAGAAACAAATTAAAAGCTCTACTTTTACTTTTACCTGTAAGTACACATCACTGCCCATACGAACCTGATGACTGTACCTGCATTGCCCCTCCTCTTCCTCCCATCTCCTGATGAACTCCATGTGTTCTACTATTGCAAAGACTGCAGTAATTGAATAAAGGACGTACTACGAGCATTCATCTCCAGTAGTAACATGTGTTCTACTAGACCATAGCCTACCAAACTCAGCACCTGCCATTGCTCTCCTCGTGCTTGTGCGTGTTGCCGTGCAGCCGCCACATTGCTTACTGCTCACGGTTTGACAAGATGCACACCTACCGGAGTACGCTGAACCAGGCCGGCCGGCCACAGACGCACCCACCTCCATCGCCATCGCCATCGCCACGCATCAGACTGTTCAGGGGTAAGCGAAGGGGCCTGCCAATGCCGGCCATGTCACTGGCTCACCACTGCTGCTGATGGCCTGATGCCCACACACAAAGCAAAACCACAGCACACGGCGCATCGGCCGGGAAAAGAACAATCACTGGGAACGGCATGCAGTGCATGACTATTTAAGGAAACCCTCTTGACCTTGCCGGGCATGCGCTGCTGGGGGCTAGCTTCTTCCAGCGTCAGATGTCATGAGCGCAGTGGTGGTGTGGAGCACTCGGGGGTCTTTGCTTCAGGAATGGAAGTCCCATCTCGGGCCTTTGCTTGGCCACTGGAGAATGGAGACGACTGGGCGGCTGTCACACAGGTGATAGTGGGCGTAGGCCGCGTAGGGCAGTGTTACAGCAAAGAAAAAGGGAGCCAGTACTGCTACTCTGGCAGTACTATGATTTGAGGTTTCAGGCTCTTTGGCAGTGGCTTTTCATTTCGCCACCAAAAGATCTACTCATTGCACCCCTTCTTCACCAACAACAGCTTTCATCAATCGGGCCAGCTTTTCCGTCGGTATTTTTCTTTTCTGCTTTTCACCGTGGCACATTGGTGGCCAAATTTAAATTATTTTGAAGAACTTTTATTAATAAAGCAAACCACGATAAAAAAATAAAATTATGCAAATTTTTTTGAATAAGACGAGTGGTCAAACTTGTGGCCAAAAAAGTCAAACGTTTTATAATTTGGGATGGAGGGAGTAGGAAATAAAATATTCACTTGGAGCTCTTGGGATATTTTCCTACATTGGAATGGAGGGATGAGCAAGTCCTTATTCAGTATAATGGAAAAACAAACAGGTTTTTATATTTTTTGTGTGTTCCAAACACTCATTTCATATTCCTGTGTTTTCTTCCTTTTCTCAGTTTTATATTCCTCGATTATTCCAAATAGGCCCTTGCATTATTTTTGTTCCATATGCAGTTAAGAACCGTGGAATTATTACAAGATAACTTGAAAAGCAAAGGGCTGCCTGCTAAATTGTCTAATGATTACATGTATATAATAAGGCATCTATAAACAATGTACTTTCCCTAAGAAGAGGAACATTAATTAACATTTTATGGCGCTACAAATGATATATTTTTACATACAAAAGAAAAAACTTAATATATTCCCTTGGCAATATGAGATCTTGAGTAAACTAATCAGTTCATGCACTATCAAGCAACATTGATATGAGAAAAAAGAATGTGGATCATCAATGCCCTTTCATAGTTGCACACAGAATAACATGAAGGAACCTACTCCGTAGAGCTAGATAGCTTAAAGATTTCGGGGAACTTTTTGAAGCATTGTCCTAGAGGAATTTGTGAAGTTAATAGCTTGATAGTCTCCTTGCGATCTTGATGGGGTCTCTATCTGCGTCTTTGAGCGCATGAGTGGTCTCATGTGATTCTCGTCAGAGAGCAAACTTATTCAATGACCACTTTGATTTGAGATAACTATTGTACTAATTTATGAGATTATTATAGCTCTCTCCTAAGTTGTTTACTGTAACATTGCGGTGAAATTTGAGGTGCTTTTTTTTTTCAAAATTGTTGGCATGATTATATGCCAAATATATTTGATAAAGAAGTAACATTTTGAGGTTGATTTTGCAGTTTCACTTTCAACAATCCTATTTTTCTTGTCTTAAATAATAAAGTCAGGTAACCTCTCACAGATGGGTTCAAAACAAAATCTCTTAATATTGGTTAAAAATAAGAGAAGCAGAAAAAAGAACTTATTGGAGAAAAGTTACTAAGAACATGAAAAAGAAGCTTCTCAAAGTTACCATTGAAATGAACATAAATTAACGAAGTAAAGCTTCTTGGAGGAAAAATCCATTATAAAAGATGCTAAAAAAAATACATGAATGAACTGAAAAACTTGAAGTTAACAAAAGAAGAACTGTCAAATCATGCAGAAGAATCAAGTCACACGGTAGGAGCGTACATTAAAGTATGAAACTAAACCTTAGCTTATCACCACACAGCTGCTGGAGCAGAAAAGACTACATCTTGATCGGTGCATGCATGTGGATTTATATCTTTCTCTCCCACCACGCATCTACAAGTTGATGAAGTTGACGCCACCGGCCATGCTGCTCTGTTGGCCTCTCTCTGCAGTTTCCCACAGCTTTATTGAACTGCACCTGCTCATGCAGGTAGAGATCAAGCCGCTCCTCTTAGAGATGCAGTTCAAGAAAGCTGTGGAAGATCACAAAGAAGGCCATCTAATTACTGCAGGGAGGAAGAAGGAACACTGCTTGCTTGCTGCCTGTCATCTTTGGCATTCAGTAACAAGTTGGGTGGAGGAGGAAGAGGGGGAGAGCAAGGGCTATTTATACAGAAAGAAAGAACGAAAGATGGTGCGAGAGGGGGGAGGGCCGCAACAGGTTTGGTTGGTGTGAGAAGCTAAGGACCCCAATCCCAAGAAGAATATAGAACCTGAACACTAATTCCACAGGCCACAGCCAAGCTCTCTCTCTCTCTCTCTCTCTCTCTCTCTCTCTCTCTCTCTGGACCCATGAGGGAGACTTTTTGGGCAGATCAATCCAAGGAGCTTTGTTCATGGGAGGGGAGACAAAGGGGTAATTCTTTAATCCACACTTGGATCAAATATATAACCAGTGCGCACAGGACAATTGACCAATGCTTAATTCGTTTTCCTTTGTGGCTGGCTTTGCGGTGTTCATGCACAAAAACATGCCCGCCCGTTATGCGGTTACGGACGATGCTAAACTAAAGGCAGGCAGTTAAAAGACAGGAACTTTTCTCTCAGGTCGGGTCGTCTCAGTGAGTGGGATACAGTTCACCAGCTGCATCTGCATGCAGTGATGACCGATCGATTGGACAGCGTCTCCACGAGCAATTCTAAAGCGCGAGATTTGCATGGGGGCCATGGCCGATCCAGCCGATCGAGCGCGCAAAAGGTGTCGCCGAATATAATGGCATCGCCTGCCTTGTTTGTTTCCGGCGGCAGAGATCAGAGGGGTGTGCGTGCGTGGCCTGGCCTCTGAATGTTCAGCTTGTTTTCCGCGAAAGGTCAGGCTCAGCCCCGGCCGGCGCGGCCGGCCGTCCGCCATGGACGGGCGCCCGGTCGCCCGCTGCGTGCCTGCCATGTTCGTTCTCGAGGCCCCGCCACGCCAAGCGGCCGTCCTCAAAGGAGCACGCGCGCGCGTCCTTCACGGTTGCAGTGCACGCATCGTCTCCAACGCGACGGATCGCCTCCCTTGCGATCGGATCAGAACAATCCACAGTTTCCATCGGTCCAAGTTGAGCATGCAGCAGGCACCAAGCCTGCTGACTTGCTGTGGGGAACGCTCGGGGGGGTGGCGCCGGGGCCCCGTGAAATTTGGCCGATCGATTAATCTTACGATCTCGAGCAGAGCGGCGGCGAGCTCTCGATGTGTGCGTGTGCATGCCTGGCCTTCCACTGATCCTTCGCTTTTCCTAGCGTGTCCTGGCATGCGGTGGCGCGCGCGCGCGCGTACGCCCCCGTCCGCCGTGTTCGAGGCCGGCCCGGCCGGTGGCAGAACGGTGTCAGAGCCCGCCCGGGAAGGCGGCGCGCGGACCGCGGCTCTTCTGGACTCTCCCCGGAGGCGCGCGCCCGCCCGGGTCAGGCGCCGGCCTGCGCGCTGACGCCGCCTCTGGCCGCAAGCCGGTGTAGTACTACGACGCTTCTATGGCAGAGCGAGAGATCGAGGCCGGCCAGCCGGCTGGCCTTTTTTTCGTCGTCGGTCAGGTGGCCTGTCTCGCTTGTCAGCTTTGACGTTGTTTGGAAGCAAGTTAGGCTGTCAGAGCGAGCAGGACCATGTCGATCTACGGGACGGCATGCAGCTGCCAGCGCGCGCTCGTGCGTGCATGGCGACTGACAGCGTGTACTTCAATAATGCAACAGCGTTTGCTTAATTAATCGAATCAGTGGTCAGTGGACCTTGAATCTTTAATTAGCTAAATCTGAAACTGAAAGTACTGCGGTGGTTTGACCCTGTTTTGACCACCTATACTAATATCTGTTCTTGTAAACTGTGACTAGCAGTATTATTTGTTTAAGTGTTAGTCCAATAGAATACGAAAAGAGTCACTATAAATATTTGTCATACAAGAGTACACCGGCAGTCGAAAATAAATACACATTTTGTTTTAGAAGAGACAAAAGTTTTAAAGTTTAACCAAACTTGTATAAAAATATACTGATGTTTATGATATATAATATAATAAGTATCATTAAATTGAGCATAAAATCATTTTTCAAAGTAAACTTATTTGATATATTTATAGTCAAACTTAAAAAATTAATTCCTTGATAAACTAGATGTGCATTTATTTTGGGATGGAGGGCTCCATCTGATTTCAAATCTAGGTCATTGCATGATTCTATTCAGGCAAGGCTTTTAATTTGACCCATCAATATGTTATAGATCTATCTATGGTCATTGCATGATTTGCAACACAAGGTTGAACTTACAAGATTCATCATACATAATACTTTCATATTACCATATGGATCTATGGTTGAATAGTCTAGTACAAAATGCAAGTCAAAGCACTGCACTCAAGACTCTGTCAATATCCCAAGAGACACTTGCATTTAGAACTGTCAATACCCTAAGTCCCTAAGAGACACTTGCATTTAGAACTAAGGAGTACTTCTAGTTATTATTCATAATAAAACCAAGAATATACAAACATTAAAATTAAATTAAATAATAAGTAAAAGTTTCTCCTTCGGTCCCAAAATAAGTCTCCATCTTGCATCCTTAAAAGTCAAACAATGTTATTAACTTTTTACATTACGAGGGAAACCAGATAAAAGACGAATTCTAGTTATTCAGATTCACCTTTTTTTTTTTCCCATTTGAACTTTCATTCTCTCTTCAAAGTAGAAAACAATGTAGCCATAAACGACCATGTATGTCATTTACATACTACACGGTGATCGATCATATTCTTCTAAACTGTATGGATTGGAATGTATTTATGTACAAGTGGCATACTCCAGGGAAATATTAAGCTCTACTGAACGAATTGGAGGTAGCATTTTCTCGACTATTTATTAGTTAGCGATTGGTGAATATTGATAGAAAAATCAGACAACGAGGTAAAAAGAACCCGTTCATTCCCAAACGTTTGAGAATCCAAAAGGCCGGCGTGCGCCTTGCCAGTTTGATCAGAGCTTGGACCACGGTTTGCTGCCATAGCCCTGTCCAAACAAGAGCCAGCCCGACCGTCGTGAACGCATGGAGTTCCATTCCGCGGAAGAGGCGAAGACGACCGTACGGTGCACGGTTTCATAATCCACGCAGCACCAGCGGCAGTCCAGCAACACACCTGCGCTGCGCACGCCACAGCACACGGCCGGGCGGTGGGACGTGCAACGATCCGCGCTCGTCCATGCCAAAGTCGCCCGGCAGGCAATGTGAGCCGGCAACAGAACGTACGAACGGGGGATTTCGTCCGCGTCCGACGCGAGGGGACAGAGGCAGCAGGTCAGCAGGAGGGGAATGAAGGGGAATGGCGGACCGACGAGAAGACGCGCACGCGCGTGGAACAGCCGAGAACACTGGCAGCAGGCATTCTGGGTGGTGGCTGGTGGGTGGGGGAACACCGGAACAGGCGCAGGCTGACGCTGACCCGCCCGGCCGTGCAACCAATCTTGGACGCTTGCCTGCGCCGCGCCACAGCAGCAGCAGCAGCCGGCCACCGGCGCCGCGCGAGAGAGGCGACGACCAGCTAGGCACCGGGTTCAGAACTTCAATTTGTGACTCTGCCTGTAGGTGTAGGCTGAACATGGGCTAGGCGTAGTAGGCAAGACAGACCACCGCCCTCGCTTCCGGCCGCTTGGCTCCGATCCGCCGCGGTTCTCGTGCACGCACTGTGACGGTGACGCTCGGAGGCACGGCACGGCACAGCGCGGCGCGGCATGGCGGGCACGGGCGCCTGTCGTCCCGACGGGGGCAGATGGTCGCCGCGGAAATCAGTGTCCCGAGAAGGTGTCTGCGGACAGCGGTAGTTCTCGTTGCGGCCCGCAGACGGTTTCAAGCACGGACCACCGGAGAATCTGCCGTGCTGACGTGCTGTGCTGGCCGGCTGGCCCGCCTCCGTTTGACGACACAGTGCCACAGTGGCCTGGCCTAGTGTCCGCGCTAACTGTGCTATATAGTCTGTAGGATGGAGAAAAAGTCGGTGTTTCCACTGGATCCAGCCGGATTACAGAGCGTGTGGATACAATCATGACTAGGAACTCATGATGATGGTGGCCCGTCGTTTATTTTATATGCACAAAAAAAAAGGTTTAGTAACTCATGCAGCTGTACCAGAAATTCGGAAGGAAAATAAAAGGCAGGCCCAATACACTTGCAGCCGGACTTGGGCCCGTTTGTCGGCCCAACACGGCCAGGCCAAAGCTGGCAGAGCTCAATTGCGTCTAGCGCGGCGCGTCCGCCCGCCTACGGCAGCCGAAACGCAAACGCCCAGGATGAAGATCAGCTCCAGTGAATAAGAACCGGAGATGGATACTCTGATAAAAGAAAAATGGTTTTTGATGAGCAAAAACTCAATGGTTTTTCTTCACAATTGACACTCTGAAACATGAGGCATTTGTCGAGCTCATGTGGGCGATCTGGAAGGCGCCGCATGGACTCATCCGTGAACGTATTTTATCAGAGCTCACTCTAACACTGACAGTTTTGTCAACAGTTTCTTGAGTGAGTTGAAGCTGGCTAGTGAGAATAGAGTGAGCCACCTCCTTCCTAGTGGTGTTGCAAAAATCAATGTTGATGCCGCAGTTTCAGAACAGGCAGGGCAATAGAGGAGCAGTAACCGCCATCATCAGAGATGATTCTGGGAATTTCGTGGCTGCTTCTGCTGTGGCTTCTCATTGGGCTTACTCCTCCTCCAGTGAAGCGCCATCCCTGGCCATCGATGTTTAGCTCTTACTGTTTCAAGGTAATTAAAAACCTTTAGGGGTTCTTTGGATGTACCATTCTACTTGAGGATTGAAAAATATTGGAAGGAAAATTAGTTCAAATACTTCTCAATCCCCTCTAATTCTGAGATGAAATAGGTGAATCCAAACTAGCCCTTGCAATGGAAAATTTCTGCAGCTACTTGATCAGGTTAGCTTGTCGAATCAATCTTGCACAGATTAAGGACAAGGAACAGCTATTTGTGCAGGTTAGCTTGTCGAATCAATTATGAAGTTCATTTACCAAACAACGCCCCAACGAAGAAACAGCAACGAGCTCAGGGACAGACGACCCACCAGTCACACAAGTACACAACGTCGACGACAGAACATCGCATTTACATCACTCTGCACGAACAGATTCATTCGCTCACACAAAAACGTAACTAGAAGAAAGCACATCCACTCCCAACAATTCACATTTTCACAAATGGATTCCAAGTCAGATCAATAGCATTTCCCTGATCAAACAGCTTGTCTGCAATGCTGCAGTCACATACCCAGGTCAGACAACGTTCGCTTCAGCTAAAAAACCGTTTCAGCTTATAAGCCAACAGTACTGTACTTTTTTCTCACAGAACGGCTGAACAACTTATTACTTATATATCATGCAGGTTACTTCCAATGGACAGATTCATACAACCCGATTTCCATTTTCCAATGAACAATTAAAAATGATAAAGATCTGGTGTGCAATTCATGGCATGTACCGACTTGGAGAAGAACAAGGACTCAGAACTATGTCGTGTTGAAGCAAAACAGCATGCCTTAATTCAATAAACTCTACATTTACAATGCTTCAATATGGACAGAACTAAAATATAGTAGGGTGCCATTTTCAATAGACACATGACCAGACCTGTTTCTCAGTGAAAAAGTTGTGGAGCTTATGACATTCATGGTTCCATTTTAGAATTGAAGTGCGGAGTACATAAAGCAAATAAAAACTTGACTTCACCTGACTTAACTAGTTAATTTTACACAGGCCTACATTTCCATTACGTTTCACAGTGATTAACTGCCATGTTCAGTTTCTACAGTCTAAAATTAGCATAGAACAAGCATTTCAATCAAATAGCAGTCTCAGTTCAACTTCCATCCAAAACTACCAGAACCTAGTACATATGTATATCAGCAAACTGTTTTTGTATTGTGGTACCATTAAAATTTATACTACGTCTGAACTACTAATGATTGACAAACAGCAGACTCCTGAATCAAGGGAGGAATGGGAGACATAAGCAACAAATTATCGCTGTTCGATAGTCTTGAACGAATGATCAAACTATTCACAAATGTAACCAAAAGGCACAATAAAGTAATTGGCTCATATCATCATATCTCAAATTCTTAATAACGAGGTAGACATATATAATCTCAAGTTCCCATCTCATCACATCACACGAACAACGAAACTGAAACTACCAAAAGGTTCTTTGTCTGGTTCCACAACGAAACTACCACCCAGCAACAGCATAATCATTACTGAGAGCAAAAAAGGGTGAGGAGCGAGCCAACGGAGCCGCGTCGCGGCGCCTACTTCTCAGAGGAGTTGGGCCCACGCTTCTTGCCGAAGCCGACGACGGCGGTGACGAAGCGGCGGTTGTACTGCATCCTCTTGTACGCGCGGCCGCGGGGCTTCTTCTTCTTGTCCTGCTTCGCCACCTTGGGCGTCTGCCCGCGGACCTTCCCGGCACGCGCCAACGATCCGTGCACCTTACCTGCGCGTAGCCACGCGACACAACCGAGCAGCGCGTCAGTGCACGAGGCGGCAGCGAAAGGGGAGGAAGAGGAGAGATGAGAGGAGACGGTGGCTTACCCATGGCTGCGAGGCGGCGGTGGGCAGCAGCGGAAAGGAGCGCGGGAAGGCTCGGAGATGATGCGGCGGCGGCGGCGGCGGCTGTAAGAGGGAAGAGGAAACCCTAGGTGAGGGGGCAGGGCTTTATAGGCGTGAGTGTGGGCAGACGGACTGGAAGGTCGGTCGTGGCCCGTGGGCGGTGATTGACGGGCCTTGCCAAACTTGGCTCATGTTACCAGTGATTTGGGCCTCAGACGTGTGGGCCGATGTTTTGTTGTATGGGCTAACTTTGTAGGCCCACGTAGTTCAAAGTGTATTAGCACATTCATTTCGTACCAATGCGAATGGACAAGTGACTTTTCTGATTCCACTCCCAAAAAAAAGTGACGTTTCTGATCGTCTTTTTACCAATACGTCAGTGCATCAGCTGCCCAGGGAATCAAATCATTCTCAAATCCTAAGGCGGAAGGAGCGAGGAAAAAAAATCACAAAAAATCATAGGTGTTGGAATGGGGAATTGGGGATACCCAGCCAAACCAAAAGCATCGGCCGGCTAGAAATGATGTGCGTCTGAAGTTTGGCCGAATCGTGGCGCGAAGTTTGGCCGGATGGATGCGCAGGTTCAGCCGGCATCAACAGACCGAACGCGCCCAACTGGCCATGACGTGCTTGCGCCGACGACGGACGTCACGGACCACGCCGCGAGGCGAGACATTCCGCGCAGCGCGACGCGACGCAACCCACCCCGCCCGCCGCCATCCATCAGCGGGAACCCATCCCACCACGGGCACGGAGCTCTGGCGCCGTGCCCCCACCGAGGAAGACCGGGAAGAGGGGCAGACGGTGGCACGCCGCGGGACCGCAATGAACTTGGCGTCCGCTTGCGACCATGGCGGGCAAAAAGGCATCTCGCAGGCTGTCTGTCAGCTCCAGCTGCCGACGTGAGGGAGGCCGACCAGGCTCAGACTCGCAGTAATCCCTATCCCGTTTTCTTTTCTTGGCGTCGCGAGGCGAGATGGGATCGAACCGTGTTCCAGCCCCCCCACTCGCTCCACCACCACTTGCTTTGCTTGCCCCCGGAAGGAATAATCCAGCATCGCGTGCAACGGAGATGCAGATGCGCTGCTCCCTCCCGGCCGTCCTTCCGTCCGTCCCGGTCCCTCCGTGCCTGCCTCTGCCTGCTTCCATTCTGACGCAACACGCAGCACCCCACCCATTTCGTTCGGGATCGACGCCGTGCCAGTGCACATGCGCCTCCTGTGCCGCACACGCCCGTTGCGAATCTCGCCGCCCTCGCTGTCCCTCGCATGATTGATTTTGTTGTTGTTCTTGTCATGTCGGCTCTCCTGGTGTCGCAAGACGCTGTGAGCCTGTGACGGAGGGGTGGTTACTACTCCATCCTTCACAAGATTCGTTAGGATATCTCTTCAAACCGATAGGGATAGGGCTAGCTTGGAACAAGTCAGTTTTCGACAGCCCAAGATCTTTTAAAAAACTTGCAGTGCAATCGTCCAACCGGCAGAACGAAACCCGTCGGGCGCTCCCAGGCTTCCCTCGGTACCGGGCCCACCCGGAGGCTTCCGCACGCGCGGCGAGCAAAGCCCGAGGTTCCTCTTTGGCAGCCATCTGCAGACGAAAGATGGGGGATCGCGAAAGAAAGCCTGGGATTCGGTACCGGGCCGGAGGCTTCCGCAAACCGTGCTGCCCTTGCCTGTGCACTCGCCCTCACCTTCACCGGCCATCCTCCGCGCCGCACTTGGTCGGCCTCCACCATTGCCATCGCTCTCGCAATCCGCACCCGCGCCGGAATCCCACACCTTCATCGTCGTTTTTGCGCCGCCGAGCCCCTGCTTGTCGACGCGCCACTCGGACCCCAACACCCACAGCCACAAGCAGCCGTAGGATCCAGCGCCAGAATATCTGCCCAGTGCCCCCCAAAAATCGAGCGGACGGGGTCATCCCCAGTCGACAGTGTCGTAAGGCCGTGCGCTCGAGCTGGCGTTGCCTCCTCGCGCCAGGTCGTGGAGGCACCAGCAGTCCTCCTCGTGCGAGCTCATGGCGGCGCAGCAGGTCGTGCCCTCGCACGCCGAGGTCACGGCGACAGCGGCAGCCTCGCGGCGGCGCGGCAGCCTCCCAGCGACAGCACGGCGTCTGCTCCCTCCCGGCGGCACGTCGGCTTCTCTCACGGGGGCCGACATGGCAAGGTGGGAAGGGGCACGCTCTGGATCTCCCAGGCGAGACGGAGAAGATGAGATACGACTTTCCAAGCAAAGAAGATAAGGCTCGTTGGAAAAAAAAAAGGAAAACCAATAAATTATAATGGCAGATGGGGTCCACGTAGGTCAGATGGATCACGGTGTCGAATTCCCATCTATTCCTTTATCCCTCCAACCAAATACGCTGGGAGGGGCCGTTGCACTAGGAGTCTAGCAGCACAAGCCGCCCTACACAATGTCATTACTATTTTGGACCATTTTGCTTGTTTCGGTGGTTATTTTGGCGATATATTTTCAGCTGATTATACATTGATTCAGATTATTTCTCTCTTGTGAATCTGAAGAAATCTGGCATGCCCTTGGCACTGTATTCCATCCAATGTCAGTTATTAGCATATCTACAAAGAAATCTGAATTCTATGTTGCTGCCGAAAGATATTACAGACGGAAACTAGCCATGTTGCAATTGTCAACATATATAGTTAAGGAAACTAGCTCACCAAATAAAACAACCTTCACAAAGTTGATTGAAACTGGTGCTTGAGATGAAATGTTTGACCTTTCAAACTTTTTTAGAGATGAAGATTGAGGATCAACCAAGTGGAATACTTTTTCATATTGTGCCAATCACAGCAACAAGAAACCCAGAACTACTACTTTCTCCAATTTGTGCGCACATTGACATGATGGTGCTGCTATCCATTCTTTTACCAAAAAGCGAATTTGATTTACATGGTCGTTGGTCCATTAATATGCTGATGAATGAAGTGCAAACTGTAAGATACATTTGGAGATTCAAATTTCTGAACTCATATGTTCCTATGCTCCAGCAACTTGAGTCTGGCTGCTTGAGCAAACCTCAAGTGGAAATTCTATTTTGAGAAGCTTCAAAATGCCCCTTTTTAAAGATGTTAGCATATAGAATCAGAAAACCCATGTATTTGTCTATGCTTCACTTATGAAGTTATGATTCTATTTGCTGGAGAGATCTTGTCATGGTTCTAAATTGCCACGTATCATAAGTCTCTATTGCCATGATTCTAAATTTTTTTAGAGAATTATAAGTTTTGCCAAATTTCTCCCTATTTTTCTGTTTGAGTTCTCTCAAAACATCAGCCATACATAATATATGCAGACTCCAACTTTTTGGGACAATGATTTCAGGAACCTGAAGCTATTCACAATTCTTGGGTACTTTGACAAAAATGGCAAAGATCAGA
Source organism: Chrysopogon serrulatus (assembly GCA_015844335.1). Classification (NCBI taxonomy): domain Eukaryota; kingdom Viridiplantae; phylum Streptophyta; class Magnoliopsida; order Poales; family Poaceae; genus Chrysopogon; species Chrysopogon serrulatus. The sequence goes on from JADLZL010005201.1 coordinate 12,861, forward strand.
AGGAGCTGCTTTTTTGTGGCTAAAAATGTAAAATTGCTGGAGCAAATGCTAACAAAATTGGACATTATTCAGGTGGGTGAATGATTGCATGGCATGCATAAGAAAAAGGTAGAAAAAGGACTCTTGGCAAGAATAAACTCAGCTTTGTAAAAATAACTAATTTTATATTCGTAAGTTCATCATGAACTAGGCTTCATAAATCTTTTGTACGATTGTTAAATTTGATTGGTCTAGAAGATCCGATTGTCAAAGTGAACTCTCTTCCTTTGTCTTAGGCCTTTACATCCCAACTTTTTTTATTTGCAGATCTTTATGACAGAGAGGTCTCAAATTAGTGGCGAACCTTTTTTTTATATAATATCTGGTGCTGCCTTGATATCTCATCGTTTTTTGTGATGACATTCCAATGCTTTCATGGTCGTTAACTAGGTATAATCGTTGAAGACGGGAATGAAACCGGATCAGCTTGGGCTAACGTAAATGTGAGGCAGCAACCAAATCCTATCTAAATTTTTTAGAGCTCAAAATTGTCCATATGCATTTGTGGTCTTGTTCTTGGTCGGCCGAGTGACTACTAAAACAAAGCAAACTCCCATGTCTGTTTGACCAATTCTTGCAGTCTGTGCTTTTGACAGTCAATGGGAGCTCATAAGACGCCCAGTGAAAAAATTCCTCAGCCCTTAGGCTACTACTTTGTCTGCCGCTTTGAAAAATTCCTAAAATTGTTTTTATATGGGGAAATAAATTGTTGGTTGCGTTGATTTATCACCTTTGTCATCTATATATAAATTGTTATTAGCGTATGCAGTATATTTATTAACCAACCATTGTAACTTGCACAGCTATCCGAGTTATAACAATGCAGCAGCGTAGAAAAACCCAGCGCTTCTATAGCATCACCGCTCCATTTGTCAACCATCTAGGCAGTACTAGGCATATCTAAACCAGTGGTTTCTCAAAAAAAAAAAAAAAAAAAAAAAAACCTATCTAAACCAGTGGAACAACATTTGGCTCCATTTAGTATGTACTGTAGTACTAATGTACAGGTAGTAGTACATACCTCAGCAAATGACGCCACGTGGACATCGATGGGAATCAGGCAACAAACGGCAATTGCAACCTGTTATCACCTTCTTTTCTATCTAGAAAATTTGATCTGAGAATCGGAATTGTTTAATTTGACAAGATGTGAAAAATAAAACACTTTTTTTCAAAATGCCATCCTTGACCTAGCAGCACAGTTTTCGGTCTGTGATGAGAACGTTGCAACGGACAAGGGGAGGTTTCTTTGTCTGAATTTGCAGCTTATTACAAGTTGCAGGCACAAGAAAGCTGCTCTGTTCCATAATATTCAGGCCAATACCAAAGCAATTAGTACCGTTTTGAATTCGGCAACAAAAAAGCATTTGTCAAAAAGATGAACCTTTTTTTTGGTCATCTTTTAGTTTGCATGCTTTTCTTTTTGAAAGGAAGTTGTCTCAGAGAATTGTTTATTGTGGTTTGAAAGAGTTACCGCTTGGAAAATCAGTTCTTGTGTTGTCTGACCAGGTAAAAGTAGCAGCACATCAAATCGTTGCCCGCTGAATTTGTCAAGGTAATGACATCCAAGCAAACAACTGGAGGTCTGGAACACGTATGAACACACACGAGAATCCACACGATCGAAATTCAGTCTCTGAGTCGTCAGAAGCAGTGTAAATAAGGTATGCCTTGTCCACAAAGACAAGAACTTTCTTTGGGGTTTTAATTCATGGACAGGCAACCTTGCAATACCAATAGCAGATTTCAACTGTCAAAGTTTGGTCATGGCAAGCATGGCACGCTGACTTGTATAATTGCACACAATTGTTTGAACAGGTAAGGAGGGTCCCAAACACAAACACCGAATGAACAAGTCATACTCATTGATTCATATATAGTTGTTCATTTTCCACAGATTAACCTGACAGCGAGCAAGAACTAATATTTACATACATGTGTGATCAATACCTGTCAGTGAAAACAGTAACAGAGACTAAAAAGAAGTACTATGAAATAATTAGAGTGAAAAAAGAGAGGAAGTGATCAAGATTGAAGAACAGGGGAGAAACACAGAGCAAGAAGAAGCTACTTCAGCTTTTTCAACCCCCATAAACAAATACGAGCTCCTGGTCTGTTGTGTTAATCGATCGCGCTTCTCTTCCGATCCGATCCAAGAACAAAATAACGTTACTTGCCTTTGCAAATCCGCTGCTCCAAGATTCGTATTTGATTCGATCTGCGAGGGCCGAGGAGGAAGAAGAAGAAGAGGAGCCTAGGCCTTGACGACGGTCATCATGCGCTTGAACTCCTCGAAGCTGACCATGCCGTCGCCGTCGCTGTCGACGAGGCGAATCATGTCGCGGCAGTCGGCGACGGCGGTCCGGCCGTTGCCCTGGCGGCGCAGGCCGAGCGAGCCCAGCACGGTGCCGAGCTCCTCGGCGGAGATGAGCCCGTCCTTGTTGCCGTCGAACACGTCGAACGCCTCCCGCAGGTCCCTCTCCTCCTCCTCTTCCTCGGCCTCTTCGTCATCATCGCCCTCCACGGGCACCTCCCTAGCCACGCTGAAATCCCCGGCGGCGGCGGCGGCGGCGGTGGCGGCGGTGGCGGCGGCGGGGTGCTGGTGCTTCCTCTTCTTGGGTATGGAGTCGTAGAGCTCGCGGAACTCGTGGATGTCGATGAGCCCGTCGCTGTTGGCGTCGACGCGCGAGACCATGGCCGCGGCCTCGTCGGCGGACACGGCGATGCCGAGGCGGCGCAGCGACTCCTCCAGCTCGACCGCCGTGATGAAGCCGTCGCCGTCGTGGTCGAACGTGGAGAAGACGATGCCCAGGTCCTTCTCCGGGTCGGCCCGCGCCGGCTTCTTCCCCTGCTGCTGCTGCTGCGTCTCCTCCGGCACGCAGCTTCTCGTCTCCTTGCCGCCGCCGTCTCCGCGCTTGACGTCCTCGCCGCACTTCTTGGCGCCGGCGCGCGAGGAGGTGGTGAGGGAGAAGAGGGCGCAGAGGCCGCCGAGGAGGAAGAGCAGGAGGAGAGGCGCCATGGGTGGGTGTGGATGGATGCTTTGCTTGCGCTTGGGGTCTCTGGGCGCGGCGCGAGTGTGTGTGAATGGGAGGGGAGATCTGGAGAGGAGGCGGAGAGGCGGTTGATGGAGTTGGAGTACGCCGTATATGAGGGGGGAGCCGAGCGGAGCAGGAGAGGACTACGACGGAGGAGCAGAGGAGGTGGCGGCAGTTGTTGCTCGCCGATCGTGCGATGACCTGGTAGATCGTGGGTGGTTGCTCAATTAAGATCCATTTCTTTTTGAAAGGAAAAAAAACTAAGTTCGCACTTGTGCCCCTGCACAGAGCAAATATTTGAGAAGGAGCCTCGTCGAGAAAATGGTATACCGTATTGGGTACATCCTTGCTCTTGAATGAAGGTGGTGGTACATCGTATGGTGGCGTACAAGGCGGGGAGAGGGGGGGAAAATGAGGATGGGCATAATAGCACTACTAGAGAACAGGTCTTTGGTCAATGCACAAATTCAGCTTTAGTCTCAGTATTTTTTTGTGTCCGGAACTAAAGATCTTTAGTCCTGGTTGGTAACAACAACCGGGACTAAAGGTCGATCTTTAGTCCCGGTTGGTGTTACCAACTCAGACTAAATGTCCTCAACTTTTAGTCCCGGTTGGTAATACCAACCGGGACTAAAAGTCGACTTTTTAGTCCCGGTTGGTAATACCAACCGGGACTAAAGGTCCTTTTAGTCCCAGTTGGTATTACCAACCGGGACTAAAGGTCTCCCAACCGGGATTAAAGGTCCTCCACGGATCAATTTAAAAGGAGACTACACAGGACTGTATCACATATAGTGTATAGCTGAGTTGGTAAGGCCTTTATGCGCGAGGCGAGAGGTATTGGGTTCGAATCTCACACACCGCAATTTATTTTTTCTTCGGAGGAACCTTTAGTCTTCTTCGGATGAACCTTTAGTCCCGGGTTTGTGAAACCGGGACTAAAGTCCCAGGACCTTTAGTCCCGCATTCTTAGTCCCGGTTGGGCCGTTCCCAACCGGGACTAAAGCCCATATGTGCAGTAGTGTAGGGTGTTGGAATTATATATATCTTTAATCTATTCATTTATTTTCAAAAAGATGGCAGGACATTTAATTAAGAGGAAATGAGCTTTATGTTAATCTATTCATCAGAGCAAGCCTAATAAAACATGTTTATAAGCCAAGCCAAATTATTAATATACAATTTTTAATTTAATTTAAAGTCTAAGAAAGCTAATCTCTTTGTGTTATAGTCTAAATATTAGTTTTTTATTCAATAGACAAGCATTGAGGGGGGAAGAACAGGCCCAACATGGCATCTCGGCATGCACTTTCAGTTGATCGACAAAGGTATGGTCAAGATCGACTTTCTCCCTCGTTGTATCTTATGCATGCAGCCATTGTGGCAGGCGTATCAAGCTCCCAATTCATCCCAATTCATTTTGTGCATTCTGGGAGCACCAACATCAAACCCGATGTGCCGACTCTATAACTCTACTGTAGCTACAATGACATCTTTTTGTTTACGACCACCATGTCTTCTATGGTGAGTAATCAAGCTCCAATAAGCTCTTGTTAGGGTTATCGGTTCAGGAATAGTGTTTGATGTTACGAGGGAATTGAATCAATGCATGGCTTCTTGATGTAAAAGGGTACTCAAGAAAGACAAGATGAAATATGGTGAGAGTGTTGGTGGGACAATAGGCAGCTGGAGATCGGTTGCGAAATGTTGGTGGCAACGAGAAGAGATATAATCTCATTGATTGTGTTACATCCCGTATTTCATAATGCGTAGGTTTCAAAAAATACATACAAGGTAACAAGGAGCCTCGTGGGCATCTAAATCAATGTGTTCTCGCTGATTAACGTGTTAGCTTCCGCGAATTCGGATTTCGGAGACACCAAAAGTTCCTCTAGATCATTTGTCAAGGCGGCGTGACGCCTGAGACTGTCCACAACGTTGCCGGTACTGAAAAGTCATCTTTGTACGCCAGCTTATATCGATGCCAAAAACTACAGAGGGTCACAGTGTGTGCCTCGATGTTTTACTATACATGGGACCCAAATATGTCAACGTGTGTCAACGTGCGGGGAAAAAAAGAGAGTGCTTTCGATTGTCTTTGCCGTTGCAAGAAATACTTGTTTATATTCTTGGCATCGAGGAACGAACATGATCCGGGTAGAACTTTTTTAGTTTCAGCATCGCCTCCCGCAATGTTTCTACCCGATGCTTCAACCTTCCCTCTCGTTTGAGCATCGGCAAAATGTAGCGTTGTGGCATCCTTCTCTCTCATTTGAGCATCGGCAAAATGTAGCGTTGTGGCTAGTCTGACAACCCAAAGCCGTGCATGTGTTCCCTAAAAGTTGTCCGTCCACTCATGTACTAGCATGTACGTGGTGGCGTACTGCCAAAGAGGAGGACGAAAAAAACTACTACTAACGGTTAGGGAAGCACGGGCACGGACCCCTCGCACACATAAAAAAGGAGCAATAGGCAAGGCCGCAAGGGACCTGGGCAGCATTCTGGTGGCCTCCGTGGGCATGCTCGCGTAAACGGCGCCTCACACTCACTGACTGGAGGAGCCAACTAGCCGCCGAGCCAGCCCAGCCAGCAGGAGAGGGAGAGTGGAGCTGGAGCCGTGCACAAGCCACACACACAAGGAGGGCATATTAAAAGGGGCGTGAGCGTGATGGCGACGGTTGATGCGGTGGAAGCGCGTCGGGCGCCACCCAAAACCGCGTGAAGCTGCCGCTCGCGCGCCCCACCCGGCGGCCACCCCACATAAACAAAGTACTCCAAAGCTGCAGGCTGTGCAGCGCATGAACGCATGTCCGCGGGGGGCCGTTTTTGAAAGCGGGCGGCAACTAACGGTTGGGCCTCGGCTAGGCACCGCCACCGGCCGTGGGCACTGGCCACCAACGGCATTGTCTCGTCGCACCCTATTCACGCCGCGGGCTCGTTGCCGTTGCGCGCCCGAGAGAGGGGAGAGCGTATGAGGAGAAGAGGGACCGAGAGCGGCGCGAGAACGCCGGCCGGCCGAACAGAAGCTACGAGTACAAGCATCAGCAACCAGGTCCAGGCGGGCATTGTTCGGTGTAGATCGGCGCGTCTGGCGTCATGGCATCGGGCCATCGGCTGGGGTGGATATGAGATGATGGCACGGCCTGCCTACGGTGTATACGGATTGGAGGAGACGTGACGCCAGGAAAAGCAGGACATAGAGTACCCGTTGTAGCAAGAGTTAACATGCCAATTTCGCTTTTCTCCGTGAGTTACCATGGTTGATAATATATTTAATGTTACATGCGTTAGCAATTATCATGTTGTGTATTACTCCTTCCATCCCCCCCACGCCCCGCCCCCCCCCCAAAAAAAAAAAAAAAACATTCTATTGTAGTACTTCCTCCGTTTTCCATTCTTTTAGAGTCAAAATAAGTTTGAGCAAAATTATCGAGAAAATTATAAAAAAATTATGCCATCAAATAGGTATACCACATAAAAATATAATTGTGAAGAATATGTTTACACTTATTTTGTATGATAAATGTTATTATTTTATTACATAAATTGGTTTAACTTGAGATAGCGACTCTTTATGAAAGTTGAAATAACTTATAATTTAGAATAGGAGTATCATGGTAGAGTATGTCAAATTTGACTAGATTTATATTAAAAATAGTAATATTTATCGTACTAAATAGATACCATTAGACTCGTCGTGAAACATAATTTCATAATTTACTTATCTAGCGCCATAAAAATTAACATTTTTTATCTACATATTTGGTCAAACTTTAGACACTTTAATCAAGAATGCACCTATAATTGTATTTTTTTTTGGATGGATGTAGTAGTACTGTTAATTTTGTGTTATAAATATAAGTATTTTTTTTATAAAATGCAATTAATTTTAACAACTTTGAGTTTGTATAACTCTAAACAAATATATCCAAAAGTTGTTTTATTTAGGAATGGCTAGAGTAGTAGTACTTACTAGTCATGCTCAGGGTACTTAATTATTAGAATTAGAATACAACTAGCAGACTTGGTAGCTAGCTTGTGACAGGTTGAACCTAACCTTACGTTAGCAGTGAGGTTTGACGCTCCTCCCTTGTCGTCGTCTCGTCGCACTCGCACACAACACAACTACAGCCTCGTACCACCGACGCAAAAGCAGCAGCTTTACTCCGATCCGACCGTTTCTCGGACTCGAAACATTATGCAATGCAGCGTCCAAACTTCTGGGAGTAGACCTGGGCTGGGCTGGGCTGGGCCTGGCCTGATGAACGGGCCGGCACGGGGGTTTGACGATGTATATGCAAGGACATGTGGTGCACTGAGAAAGAACGAGTCTACGAACGTGCAGTCACAGTCAGTGGCCTCAGTTTGTTTTAGTCTTTTCCTGACCCGATCGTCTCCGGCCTGAATGAATAGTAAAAAGGAGTACTAATTAAGATTCATCAGATATTGACGGGCATGCAGATGGGCATGCAGGTGTGTGATGGTCTTTCAAGCATTCCTCTACACGACTTCGACTTCTCTCCCGCTGGTTACCTCTGTATCAGGGCAGATGATGGTGGCACCTTTTTATTTCATTTATATATTACTAAAAGAACTAAAACATAGTACCTTGACTAAAACATTATTAATACTCTGTTATAACTGTTGATGCATGTTACTTCCTTCATAAAAAAACATATACAATTTTTGCAAATCAAGTATATACAAAAAGCACTAGCATTTATAGTAGCAAATAAGTATTACCTACTAAATGAATCATGGAATATATTCACATAAATTTATAAATATTTATATTAGTTTTTAAACTAAGTCAAAATTAAAGAACTTTAATTTAGTCATATTTGGATACAACAATAGAATCGAAAGAGACGGTAGCAAAACGCTCTAACCGTGAATCGATTGTACCTTAGAATGAAACGACTCCACCCTCGTTTCGCTAGATTTAATTTTTGTCACTCTCGTTCAGCAGCGGCTGTTTTTTTTTTCCCTACCTATCCTTTGTAAATGCACAAGTTAAAAATGGCTTGCATTGAATTTATTCTTCGCCCACAAGAAGTCCTGGACTTTTTAAAGCATATTTTTGTTTATATATTTTTAATAGCATTGTTTCTGACATAATCAAACCTATCAGCCAACAGTCCAATAAAATAATTCTAATTCATCGGCTAAACGATATTTCTCGAGAAGCTAGATCCCTACCAAATGGGTAATCTAAATCAAGATTTACATTATTTTTTTGTTGACAAAGTCAGTAGTACAAGAGAATGTTGGAGGTATGTGTGCGCGAGCGTGCCTGCGTGTGCCGGTACTAAAATTTGTGATACCAAAACCATTGTAGTCGATTTGTTATTAGCGAGCGATAGCTGAACCACCTGTCCTTAACAATGGCGGCGGGCATATAGAGCGTAGTAGCTACAACTCATATGAGGTACAATAATTATCAGCAATAATTATCATTATCGAAGAGCCCTTTTAGCCTAACTAACTAAGATTGGGAGGTTGAGCTAAAATAATGACCAACATACTCGACTCCCTCACTAAAAGTCACTTGAAAAGCAGCAGCAAGTACCAGTAGTGCAACACGAGTTGCTCGCTTTTTGCAATACATGTAAACATTAAATAACCTGTCCTTGCAGCTAAGTTTTGGATATGACAAAAAAAATAAGGCCTCGAATATACTATTGTATACAAGTAATAATAGCCGCGTTAGACTATCCGCACTCATGGAACTCTATTTTCTTCCTCTATCCATCCTGGTCATCAAGATTCTCTCCCCTATACCACTTTCTCCCGCACTCATCAATCCTTTACAGTTTACTCTATACCAACAGTGGGACCCACGTATCAGATTTTTTATTCTCTTTTTTTTCGCTCCCCATTCTCTCTCTCCCTTTCTCTCTCCATTCTATCTCTTCCTCCGCGAAGCTCGCGAAGCCGCCACGAACGGTCGCCCACGCTGCTCGCCGCTGCTTGGGGGACGACGGCGAGCCGGCGAATCCACCGGCCGAGTCCACCGGCCCGAGCTCCACCGGCGGCCGAGGCTCTACCTTCTCCGGCGGCGGCGGAGCTCCCGCCGTGGGCGCGACGCTGGGGCCGCCCGCGAGCGCTGGGAGGCGCTAATACCGCCGGGCAAGGCCGGGGAGGGGGCGCTGCATGGGTACCATGGTCATTGCCCATGGCTGTCATGGCCGGCTGCTGCGGCCAAGGGCTATCTTTCACCGCTGCCAAGGGCGGAAGCCGCCAGCGCCGCCTTCCAAGGCTGCGGCGCGGGCTACGCTGGCCGTCAAGCTGCGAGCAAAGCCTACCCCGCTAAGGCGGGGATGCGCGCGCGGGCTGGCCGACCGGGCGGAGTTTGCTCGGGGCTTGCCTTTCTCTCATCTCCTTCCGGCGGGCCGCGTTGACGACGAAGGCGCGCACTGGCTGTTGTGTGCATCCTCTCTCTCTCTCCCCAGCCGGGCGGGGGAAGAGCCAGCGGGCCAGCCGCTGGGCGGGGCGAGCTCCCTGGGCTGGGCGAAGGAGCCCGGGCGAGCGAGCGGGCCCGCCCGCGCGGGCTCCCCGGGGGCCGGCGGAGCTCCATGCGGCGCAGCATCCCTCTCTCTCCCCCCGGTCTCCCCTCTCGGCGCGGCGGGCGGCGGAGCCGGGCCCAAGGCGCCACGAGGCGCATACCGTCGCTTTCGGTATCACGCTGGGAATACCGTCCCGAGCAGCGAAGCGCCCCGGATGGCGTACCCGCTGCAGACTCTCCCGTCCGGCGTGGCAGACGGTAAATGGCTTACCGGTTGCCTTTACAGGCACCGGTGCGGATAGTCTTAGTGTTCCTTCCATCAAGCAAGAGTGCAGTCATATAGAAAAGATCCTCTAATTAAATCTAATTAGTAATCAAACACAAAAAGTGGGATCCTTTCTTTTGAGTTTTTGCGTGCGTGTGTTCATAGAGATGAGTGTACGTGCGTGTTGTGAACATGCATTATCTTGTGTAATTCTTAAAAAAAGAATATATATATTACTCCGTCAATTATAAATTATAAGTTACAACTTTTGTCATGTATCTAGGTATACACTATATCTTACGATTTGGAACGACGGAGGAGGTTACTTCATGGACTAGACTATTTGACTGAGGATTTAATATTCTACCATTTTTCAAATCTTAAGTACATACCTATATCAGATTTAGAGGGTAAGAAATGGAAAGAGAGATAGAACCTAACGAAAAGTGAGATTCATTGCCGCCGCGTGGTTCCATCTTTTTCACTTGTCTCTCGCAGGCCTACACATATACAAATAAAAAAAACTTTTTTAGGGCGTCCACAATATAGAGACTCAGGGGCGGGTCTAATATGGGCTCCACAAATAAAATGACCTGTACTGGTATTCAACTAGTGTATCAAACTCAACCCGGATCCATAGCCGGACCCACGCACAAGAAAAAATCGAGACGAAAGTTTAGAGTTGTGTCATGTGTCAGTGATTTTTTTTTGGGAAAAGGAGCGGGTTCTACATCTCGGAGCTAGTCCTTCATCGAAACAACCGCATAGTGTAACGTATCTGGTGCTATATATACATTAAATGCATAAAACCGACTTCAACCCACACACTGCGGATGCTCTTAGAGAAACTCCCGCGGTTGTCGTCAAGCTTTCATGGACAATGATTCTTGAAACAAAATTTAGTTTGAGAACAACTACTCAACTAGATCGAATTTAAACTGCAAGTTGTTAAAAATACGTACGCTAAAAAAATTATAAAAAATCGCATGCAACCAATGGCAGTAGCACAAGTTTTTGGTTCGTCAGAGCCTCTAGCAATCAGTCTTTCTAGCTTACCAGCTCCAGACGACGGAACAGGTGGGTGGTGGATCCAGTCATCAGAATCAGATGCTCCTCCCTCCCTCGCTCTCTCGGCGAATATGGCTTTGGCCGCCGTTGCGTTTGCTTCCAGCAACGTCGGGGTGGGTCTCGGCGACCCACACCCAATGCGACATCTTGTCTGCCAAGTCAAAGTCTCACGGAGGGAAAGCGATGAGCGTAGCAGTGGACTGACTGACTGCACTGACCGCTAGCTGCTGGCTGACTGGCTCACCGTCGCCGGCGCCGGGAAGAACAGAAGCGTTTGTTCATCATTGGCATGTATTTTTTTTTTTAAAAAAAAATATGCACGGCATGTTGGTCCAGGTAGTGCTCCGGTCCAAGTCGTGGTTAGGGATTCCTCACCAACGAATTATCAGGCCGTCTCAATTCCTTTTGCAAACTTTGCTCTAAAGCCTTTAAAGGGTACTCCACTACTATAGACCACTACACAGTCCGCACTGTTCGTTCTACTTCCTGCTAAAAATCAGACATGGACATGGCCTCTACTCTCCCGTGTTGCTAAGGATTAGAATTAGAGTGCAGTGCGTGCATTGTGAAATCGATCGAATTGCAAAAAAGGTGATGAATCCAGTAGATAACGTGGGGAAAATGAGAGGGCTGATGCCTTGATGGGATCCATGCCATGCGAAAAATATGCAATATCAGAGCCACATCTTTTTTGTCCTGTGATGATTGAACCAAAAGTAGAAACCTCATTTTTTGCTTTTATTACTGTAGATGACCGCTCTACGGGCTGGGGGCCAGGAATCTTGCAAGTAGGAAGAGGCTGCTGTTTCAGAGAGTTCCTTCCTTCCCGGCAGTTGAATTGAATTATCCTCGACGGCAGATCGATCCTGCGCATACGATCTGTCTGTCATCTGTGCACGCACGCACGGTCTCATGGCACACTAGCATCAGAATCAGAAGGAATCTCCATTCTCTTGCCCACTATATTTGCCAGGCATTAAGGTTCTGTTTGTGGTTTCCCATGAGTTTTAGCTAGTTGTATGTGGAATGTTCACCTCTGATTCCCGGGTGAAAGTAGGAAGATTTTGGGCTTTCATACTGTCATACAGATACAGCCATTGTATCCAGCCAGAACCAGAAGCGACGACTGACTGACGTTGGAAACGAGCTGCTCGCCTACTTCAGTTGAGTGCGGAGCTGCCAACATCTGATTGCTGCTGCTTTTGGAACAAAGCGAGCGAACCCCTGAAAATGGCAAAGGTGCAGGGTTCGTTATTAGAAAAAAAAAAAAGAAGTCAGAAAGCAGAAACGATTCTGCTTTTATAACTTTTCGTTTTGTGCAGAATACATTCATGCACTCAGTGTCTTTTATATGTGCAGACAAACATGTCATGTGTTCATGAGATGTACCGGTAAGATTTACAGAAACTAGAACCCAGATGAGGCTACTAAAAAAAGTTGGGCATGTCCTCAGGTAAAATAAGTAATAACTATTGGTAAGAGAAGAGGAAACAGGAACCAAAGTGTACTGGCGATGAGCTAGGTTGCTCAACGGGACTGGCTGGCTTTGCTTTTGGTGTTGGGACACATGCGCAGATCATAACAGCACAGAACAACAATGCTCAATGCATGAACGGACATACAGGCATGCAGCAGCAGCCACCACATGATCTGAGAATCCAGATATATATAGAAATCTTGTACAGGTGCAATTTGTACAATTGCACTTGTCTCTGTCCAAAAGTTTACAACAACGATTCATGATTGGGTGTTAATAGATAATTTGCAACAAGGATTCATGATTGGATGCTAATATAATATATCCACAACAAAGATCAAAAGGCTCTTTCAGTACTTCACAAAATTGTTTTTTCTTTCTGGTTATATATAATTGTAGTTGCCTCTGCTTCAGGGATGCCTGCAGATGCAGCACATGATCAGATTCCACAAAAGTCATCGATAGCCATCGCGGGGGCTCTGAACTGAACTGTCAATCGGGGACGCCAGCGGGCGGCGTCTCGGCGTCCACCGCGAACTGTTTCGATGCCACTGACGCCGTCGCGTTGCGTTGCGCTGCCAGGCATTTTGCACTGTATGTCTGTTTCGATGCCACTGACGCCATCGCGTTGCGTTGCACTGCCAGGCATTTTGCACTGTATGTCTGTATCGATGCCACTGACGCTGTCACGTTGCGTTGCGCTGCCAGGCATTTTGCAAATTTTGTTCAGAAAAGCTCCGCCCTTGCCTGGTGTTCGATCGTCTTCCTCGCCATCGCAGTCACTGTCGTGAAGCGACGACCATGGCAGAGACAAGGCCGACGATGGTGTTCGTGCATGGCACCTGAATTGAACCACACTGTCTAGAGCTTTATCAAATATCAACACACAAAGCTATCCGGGTAACTATTTACGACTATAAGTATCAACTGGATGTTCTTGAAGAACTTGAGAAGTTATTCAAACAAGAAGAATGGCTGTTCCAAAAGGCATATCGGTTACCTTAATCTTCATGTCTATTCTCTCTTGTCCACTATTCTTCAGTCATAAAGAAACTTGCTCAGAGCTTCAATGGAAACTACTGCATTCTTGGGATGCACTACCCACCACCAGCTTTTCTAAATGGATAAATATCACTAGTCTCTTCTTCTCATGGTATATAATATCATGGCCATGCTGGGCCAAGGGCTTAATGCATCTCTGTGAACCATGGCTCTGACATAGATTGGTTCCACATCCTTGGAAAGAATAGCAGACACATTACCTTGGGTTCTTTGCACCTGTGTATCCCTTCATCAAGTGCAGAATAACTCACATTTGTGCCACCAAAGGGGATGTCTTTTCCCTGTGGTCGAGTATTAACTTGGAAACAGTTGAACACATTGTCCAATGTAATGTCTGGTTTCTTAACAATTCTCAACAGTGTCTTTAGTTCCTTAAATTCCCATAGCTTGGGATACCTGTGAGAAAATATGTACAACAGAACTGATTCCTTCTGAAAGTTGGAAGACTATGAAGTTCATATAGCAGTAGGTCCCAGCCAGTACCAGAAGCAAAAGTTACGTTGAAAACAAGCCACTATAGCATACTTCAGTTCAGTGCCGAACTGCCAACATCTGATGACTGGTTTTGGACCAAAGCAAACCCAACAAATTGGCAAGGTGCAATAAATGCATTAGAAAAATAAAAAAGCAGAATAGGACCAAATTGCTTTTACGGCTATTACCAAGATGGATACAAAATTTGACAGATCATCAGATAAGTACCTTAAGGGTGGCCGATACAAGAACCATGATGAGATTCTCTGTGTGCATGACTTTGCTTTGGATAGCTTCAGATCAAATCCAAATACTAAATTCACAAACAATGCCAAAAGATCTTAGAATCCAAGACACTATTTTGGATAGATGCATTAGTGGAAGAATGGAGGTTAAGCATGTTTTATGATGTGAATGTGAAGTTCTTCAAGAAGGACCAACAAACATCATAAAAGTAGGCCATATCAAATCACACTTTTTTTTTTTCCAAACACACACACACTGGAGAGCTGTGGCAGGTCAGAATTTGCAGAAGTGATGTTTATGTGGATTCCTTCTTGGAAAGAAGTTATGGGTTCAGTCGGTTGAAGTTCAAAACAGGCGTTGCAGTCAATTCAGAGTAACTACAAGGTTGTTGAAATCAGTACAGCTGCAACTTCAAATTGGAGTCCCTGTTTCTTACTTGCGGTTGGTTCTGAACTTCATAGATTTATAGCTGCTGATGTCACTACAATTTAAAATAATGAATGAAAACATGGAATATAATTTCATTACAGACAGCTTGCTACAAAACCTTCACAATTATCACATCTACGAATTTTTATACTTGTAGTATGATACAAGCTGAGACCAACTCCTCTATCATTCGTTCACATGTAAAGAAAAACACAATCAAAATGGGAGTATTAGATCAAGTACAATACTAGAAATTCTGTAATGCTAAGATTTTTTCAATGACTAAACCTGTAACAGTATTAACAGAACAATCAATGGCTGATATGACCATTAGGAAACAACAGAATGCTGAGTTATCAACCTATTTGAAGACATCAAATAATTGAGCAGTTATTATAGCCAAAAGAAAGGGTGCTCCAGAAAGTAGCTCCAACTACAAAGTCTTTGAAGTCACTGTTGTAACAGGGTCAAGGAGGATCTCCTTTCAGAAGAATTCCTCTGGTCAGTTATATTCACTTTCTTTGCATGACATTGATAGAAAATGTTTGGCAACATACCAAAGAATTTCCTACAATAATGTGATTTCCTAGAATTGAAATATGAAACACTCAAGTGTCTTTGCACTAGTCAACAGCACTAGTCATGTACAGCTGCGGCGATACATCAAGTCAGAACAGCTAGAATCTGATCAATTTCGCCAGCATGTCTTGTCCCCTCTGCTTCTAAAACATGTACAGCTGCTTCGATACATCCAGTATTGTTCATTATTCGTCAATCACCAAAACTTGCTTCAATCTTCTCTAGAAACTATTAATTCATGAGATGCCCTAACCATTAGTAGCTTTTTCTTTAAGATGCCCCATATAGCTCTGTGCTACTGAAATTGCAAAATTAATTTTCCATGTGCTTCTCATACACAGTCATGGGGAATATAATAATAATGTTTGATTTAGCAGCCCTCAAGTCAGTGAGCAGTGTGACCCATGATATCTGAGTCATGTTTGATTCAGTACATGTATGTAAACCAAGGCTCTGAAAGATCCATTCCTTCCTTCAGAAAATGCATACAAAAGCCACTACTCCCTGAGTTGTTTTGGTGCTAACTCCTATGTATCATCTGTTGCTTGCCATCTTTAAGATCACGTAGGTACTGAACACGATGATCGTCGATTCCTTTGATGAGAAACCATTTGATCATGGTAGTGCATGTTACCTTGTCTGGTTTACATCTATGCTCCTTCATCAAATCAAGAATATCCCACATCTCTGCTAAGCACCCAACCCTCCCATATGCGTCCACCAAACAGTTGAAGAACACAATATCCAATGTTATGTCAGAATTCTCAATGATTCTCAAAACTGTCTTTATTTTCTTAACTTCCCCAGCTCTTCCATATGCTCTAACCACTGAACAGAGTGTAACACAATTGGGCTTTATACGCTCAGATTTCATTAGCCTAAATATGTATTCCATCTGTTCAAGGTCTCCGGCCCTTCCAAATGCATCAATCACTACATTATAAGTAACTATTGTCCAAGAATAGTAATACTTCTGCATGTACTCCATCACAGCTCCCATCTTCTCATACATTTTGGCTTTACCATAGGAATCGAGTAAGATATTGTAGGTCTTAATGTTTGGGACAATACCGAGGCCTGGAACTTTTCATAGCAGCTTTCCATTGTCTCAATCTGACCACTGCTGCCAAAAGCTCTAAGAGTAGAATTCATTGTCCAGACATCAGGCTTGCAATTTTGTGACAACATCTTCAGAAGAGTTGATTCCATCTCAGCAAACCTTTAAATTAAAATAGCATTAGCTGAGCTCTATTTCATAGAACCCAATTCAGGAATAACTGGATATAATGATAGATTTGGACGGCTAAACAAATGCAACCAAGGGCACTGCTCAAAATTCAAGGTTCTAATTTATCAGTGCATCTAATAGGAAGGAGGAACTGCAGTAACTTCTTACAAAACCAGTTTTTTTTTCTTTTAATAAAATCAGGCTCATTATCAAGAAGAGTACAAGAAAATTTTCTGAATGCTTTGGTAAAAAAAATGAAATAACACTTCATGAACTATATTCCATGGAACATAGTCATGAATTTTTTTTGCGGCCGTAACAAAGATTTAGGTGACTACAAAATTCAATGAATGGTAAAACTACTTTCAGGCTCTGAGATGGTAACTTGTTAACTAGGTTTCAGCCTTTCAGGTAAACATGGTGCATCCCTTCAGAGCTAGTAGAATTTTAAGATAGCATTTATTACCAAAAATATTACCAATCATTACATATTTGGATTACATAAGCATAGGTTCTTGCAGTCAGTTACCTTCGTGCTTTCCCATAGGCATCGATCAATGTATTATAGGTGACGGTGTTAGGCCGGATGCCTGCCCGTGCCATATCAGCCAGCAAACTCTTCACCTTCTCAAAATCATAGGCGTGTAGGCATGACTTGATGAGAATCGAGTACGTCTGCACATCAGGCTGGCAACCAGGGGTGTCCTTCATCCGATCAAGCAGGTCAAATGCCTCACGGAAGCGGCCACTCCTGCTATAAGCGGAGACTAGGGCGGTGTAGGACTCGAGGTTGGGCGCGCAACCCTCGTCGATCATCGCCTGGAAGAGCTCGTGTGCCTTCTCTGGCTGCCTGCACTTGCCGAGCATGGTTATAAGCTTGATGTAGATGCCTATGTGAGGCCTATACCACACCTGGTCCCGCATTAGCTCGAACACCTGCGCGGCAGTGGGTGCGGCAGAATTAAGCGTCGTTTCGCCCGGAGAAGAAGGCATGGTGCGACTACAACGGAGGAGATGGTTTGGGCGTTGAAGGGAGCAGGACCTTGAGGGCGGAGTCCCATCGGAGGGCGGCGACGCGTTCGTGCAGGGCCTCAAGGACGGTGCCGGGTAGGAGGCGGCGCGTGCCCTTGCCGGGCTTGCGCTTGTCGAGGACCGCTTTGGTGGCCTCGCGCCGGAGGATGATGGACAGCGCCTTCCGGGACGCGATCTTCCGGTTCACCTCCTCCTTACGCCGCCTCTCCGCTTCCTCCTCGTCCTCCGCCTCCACCTCCTTCCCTCTCCGCGCCCTTCCCTCCGCGCCGGCCGCTGCCCACGCGCGCGCCGGCTCGCGGGCCGCGGAGACTGTCGGTGGGAGCGCCCGGTTACGGCGTGCCGAGGGGACCGCCATGGAGGAGGGCGCGGTCACTGGCCCAGCCCCAGCGGCCATTGGCGAGAGCTTTGCTGCCGCGGAACTACAGTGCTGAGATTTTTGTGTTGGCCGTGAGGCCGACCTCCCGGCGGAGTGGCCGAATGGACTGGATGAGATTCCGAGCACGAGCGCCCGTCTGCGGTGGCGGCAAGATTGATCAAGTGCGGCAGTTGAATGTCGAATCAACGGTTGAGATCTTGACACACACACACACACCCTCCTTTTCAAAGCAAGTTGAACACCGAATCAACGGTTGTGACCTTGACACACATTTTTCCTTTTTGAAAAAAAAAATCTTAGAGTATTAGTTTAAAATTCTCCTTTCTTCTATGACAGATTTTACTACGTATCTTAATAAAAAAACTATAATTTGGAACGAACTAAGTAATACTCTAGCTACATCCTATGAATTTAGGACATATTTGGTGTAACTCAGCTTTACTAGTGATGCAATTTTTCTGGCTTTAGTTTCTTATTAATAAAATAGCTTCACCAGTGAAGTTAAAACTGTTTTAAAAAAAATATTTGGTAAATCAGAGAAAGATCGCAAAGAGAGCGCTAGAAGCTCAGTTCTTCTAGCGAATCAGTTCTTTTTTGGCCATTTTTTTTTTTTGATGCAAGTTCTTTTTTGGCTTTGGTTTCATGTAGTAGTTTCACTGAAGTATCTATTTTCCAAAAAGGTTTGGTAAAAACAGAGAAAGATGAGACAAGCTAGTATTTTCAGCTTCATCCAACTTAAGCTAAAAGAATAGCTTGTAGAGAACAAAAAATTGTTTCATTGGGCCTGTTTAGTAGAAGCTAGAAAAATAGCTTCGTAAAGCGGGGACAAAAGCACTACCAAAGAGATGTATAGCACCATTCGGCCTTGTCTGACTAGTATCCATCTCAATCCTGTCTGACTAGTATCCATCTCAATCCTGTCTGACTAGTATCCATCTCAATCCCATATCAAAGTGGATTGAAATGCAAAGTTAACTAATTCCTATCTTAATCCACTCTAATAGAGATCGAAGCGAATACAATTGAAGCCAAACTAGCCCTTCATGTTCCACAGTACAAACAGGCTTCAGGAATTTGGTCCAAGACTATTTGTATTCTGGAGTCTGGAACTAGCAACGCAATTACGCAAACATACATTACTCTGCTCATATGTTCACAGTATTGGCCCACAGCACTACGCTTTCAATTGCTAAACTATTTACACGGCAGATTCGCTGACGTCGAGTCCCAACGAACCATCATTCGCCATGAACTAGCGCACAAGAGCAGGCAGATACATTCCCTGGACCGCGCACCAGAACAGTCACCGAGAACAAGTGACCTTCAGCCAGTACCCAGCACAACACCAAAGCTCCATTCTTCACACGTACGTGTCAAGATAATCAAAGGCATGGATCATCCTGTACTGCAACAGGCTGGCGTAGACGCGGTCGCACACTCCGACAAACAGGGACTCGTCGTCCGGGCTGAGCGTGATCCCAGAAACCTCACCAAAGAAGTCGATCTCCTGCCGTTTCTTGTAGTCCGCAGCCACGCTGTACACATGAACAAAATCGGCAGGCTCCGAGAACACCAGGAACCGACCGTCGGAGGAGTAACGGATGCACCGGATCGCGCCGATGTTGCCGCGCAATACCGCAAGCGAGGTCGACAAGTTGCGGGTGTCCCAGATGCGGCAGGTTTTGTCCTGGTTCCCCGTTGCAAAGGTCCGGCTATCCGGGTGCCATGCCGTAGCAAATGAGTAGTCCAGATGGCCAACAAGGGTAGAGGTTACCTGCAAAACACATCAATTCCACATTTCACTTCTCATATCTGTTCAGTTAGTAACAAAACACGATTGTAAAGCTAAAAGTACCTCTTGCTGTTACAGTGGTAAAACTAGATATGAGCAAAACCTTTCAAGGAAAAAGATTAGAAACTCCACTCAGGACCTCTTCTCTAAAGTGTAGTTTTGCAGGCCTCCTGTTTCTAAAATTATAGTTTCTTGATACTACGATCCTTGAAAATTACTTCAAAACAGGCCCTAAATAGATAGTACTGTATTGAGGAACATTTTTAAAAAAAAGGTCATGGCCAATAGATGTTACAATGTCAATATTATTATTATTATTTTTTGATAAAGAACCTCACAATATTGATGTAACGAAGACTGGCAGTGATAGTAATAAGTTGTGAATTAAGCCACAAAAGCCCAAAGTAATAAACCAAAAAAGCCTGAAAGAATAAGCAAAAAAAGAATACCTTTCCATTTCGTGAATCCACAAGAAGAGCATCCCGATCATCTCCAACCACAGCCAAAAGTTTCTTATCCGGGCTCACAGACGTATGCTGTTGTTACAAAAGCGAGCAATGAATGTCAAATATGGATGAAACAACCAAAACAGTACATTGGATCCTAATGAGGTAGAACTTACATTAACCGGCCAGTTATAACGGTAGTGATTCAAGAGCTGAAATCTCTCCATATCATATTCACGAACACCGCAATCATTATTAGATACTGTAATGCGCAAGCTTCCACTGCAAAGCAATTTGGAGACCTTTAGATTTTAATTAATGGCAATGTACATCTTCAGATAGGTTCTAAAAAGTTAGTTTCTCACCTTGTCGATCTGTGTATATCTATGGCGTTTGTTATAGCATTGTCACTCAAAGTTGTCCTCGCACAGAATTTTACATTGCGGCCTTCCAAATCCTGTAACATAAAAAAAAATGCTGAGCATGCAAGCAGTGCTTTCAATGAATTGCTTATTCTCACAGAACTAAAAGTTTACAGAAGCAAAATAAGAAAGCACGCTGGTGATGAATACATCTAAAAAAAATACAGTGCATGCAGTGAAAAGATTCTTCCATTTTAGATCTTTATCATATGTAAACAGCTAAGATCCTGTGTGTGGATAAAACAGTCAAAACCAAAGTTACAACCAAGTCTTGATTGGTGGCTTACCTTGCCAATTAGTTCTCCTTGAAAACCACCAGCTACCAACAAACCCTCATTCACAGCAAGTGTGCTAACTTGAACCCCAGAGAAACCTTCTAGTAAACTGCCAGGATGCTTCTGTGTGGAGAGAAAAAGAGAAGACAAAACTTGCATTAACAATGAGATCTATTTGTTTTTTAGAGAAGAGAACATCAAAAATAAAAATGATTATTAGATCAGAAGGTTGCAAGCAGGAAACTATAAGGGGAATACCTCTGCTGGAGCAACGTGCCCAGAGAAATCAAGAACCTCTGATAATTTGTGAGACAATGATGACCAGTGGCTTACTGTGGAATTTGACATAAAATAGACATCATGCTTCGAGGTTGCCCATAGTAAATTCCTAAGCTACAGAAGCAATAGTTAGTCAGTACTGTTCAGCCTCAGGAGTCATATGACAAGATTATAATGCAGACAAACACATTAACTAGTTTCCATTTCATAGCAGAGAATAAAGCTGATGTTTCCATTTCATAGCAGAGGATAAAGCTGATCCTAATGCAAAGGAACACATCTTAACTCTTTTCTTGGTCGTAACTAACAAGACATATGTTTTAAAACAAGTACTCCCTCCGTTCCAAAATTATAAGTCGTTTTGATTTTTTTTGATTCATCCATTTCACTATGTATCTAGACATATTATTATATCTAGATACATAGCAAAATGGATGTACCAAAAAAAGTCAAAGCAACTTATAATTTGGAACGGAGGGAGTATCGATGTTCTTCACTTGCTAACATTCCTCTCATCATGCTCTTTTATTAGTGGCTCTCGTTGGGCTTTGGCTCTAGCCTACCCCAGCATACTTTATACTAAAAGGCTTCGTTGTTATTGATGAATTATAATTTCATGTAAAAGTTCTATTATAGCAACCAAAAAAAAAAGTGACGCTAATTTTCTTCCTTGAGTTTCTTGCTAATATGGATAGTTGCATACAGGTGGTACATACAACTTGCAAGTTTGTGAAGAAAGCCCTTATAAATGCTGGCAAGTAAGAAGGAAATAGACAATCCACATGAACCTTTTCTCAGATAGTACAGTTAGTTTTTTTAATGAATATAGTACAGTTAGTTACTCCATATCTTGTAATAAAAGGTAGGACACAATGCAAAATCACCTGAAAATGGAGAATTGATGGCTTCACTGATCTAGTGTTATGCTGAAACTCATAATATTTGCTGCTCTTCTCCACTTGTTTGCACAACTAATAAAAAATTTTGAAATAATTAGGAAATATGAATATTTGGAATAATAAAACAACACCTTTAATGAAATGAGACTAGATGGTAGTGAAAACCTTATCCATGAGCTCTCCTGATTGAGGGAAATTTTCATAGTTCTTATACTGTTCCAACCTAGCTTTTCGGTAATCTTGCCTGGCTATGTGTATCCTGTCCCATGGTATACCTTGTATATCCTTTCCTGCCCTTGCTTCAGCTGCTGACGTGTCCCTTATCCTAGTGAGCTGTAGAAACATAGACAATAATCAATAGGAATAGTTATAAACATTAAATGAACAACACCGTTTGAGCAATCTTAAGGTTTGAATCAAATTCATAATTTGTCAGTTTTGGCATAAAAATATTGACATAATCCAAGAAATATCAAGCGGATTTTAATTGCTGATAAGTTGCGCACGGCTATCATCACGACATGATTGATCATTGGCTAAGCTGATGCAGATAAGTGCTGGTGGTCCTTGTGCTTATGCCGAAAACATGCCCTCAGTTAAGTGAGTAGTTAATTCAAAAGGGGAATTAATTTTAAATCCAATCAAGAAGGACAAGACATGAGTCAAATATTCTAATCGAAATCTATGTCTCAAGCTCGTTCGTCTAAGCCCAATCAAACAAGGATGAAACAATGCATCTGCAACACCGTGCCATGTTGGGCATAGAAAATTATGCAACAAATGCCTAGTACCTAAAAGCGACCTACCAGAGAATGGTAAACCAGATCATTATATTGGCTGAAGATAAGCACAAGAAAAGAAAAGCCATAGCATTCTACACCTACATGATTGGCCAAAACAAATCTGCTCCACAAGCCCCGTTGACATCAAGTCTCCCTGTCCCATAAATAATTCAGCAGCCAAGGACTAAATGAGGAAAAATCAACACTGCAACTTAGCCAGAAAATTAGAGAAATCTTTTCCCGTTTTGGCTATCATTCTGCTAATGTTTCCTCGCAATTCAGCACACGCTTCGAAATTTAGTTGAAAAAACATACTACTGCTGCTGTTTTATATTCTCCAGTTTTGCTTAATTTCTGCAAATTAACATTTCTACCCTACCCTAACAAAACAATTGCCTTCTTGTTTTTCAAATGGTTTTCCGTCTCCAGTTTTGCTTAATTTCTGCAAATTAACATTTCTACCCTACCCTAACAAAACAATTGCCTTCTTGTTTTCCAAATGGTTTTCCGCATATACTTCACCACCTGGTTCACCCCATCAATAACATCACATCTACGCCATAAAATAAAACTTAGCTTAAATTTAGCAATATAAACTTATATTCTGGATAGAACAGAGACCTAGTACACATGAAGATCCATCTATGTCCATGAGCAACTTTAACGACCTAGCACAAACATGTACCACGCCACGCTACTGACCAAGCCCAGAACGATCTCAAGCTCAACTTTCGCAGGTGAATTTGCCGGCAGGAACCTTATGCAAGCAATCAAGAGTACGACCATCACGCGTCGGCCACCTCAGATTTGACAGAAACAAAAGCACTCGACACCCACGGCAGAGGCACCAGCAAAAGGTCATACGCACCAGCAAGTACTCATCATCACCATCCGCGCCACCGTCCCTCCGGTCGGCATCGTGGTCGTGGAACTCGCCTTCCACATCCATCTCCACGTCCATCTCGCCGTCCGACGCCCAGCCGTCGTGGTCATCCACGACTCGCTCCGCCGCATCGGCGCTGTCCCGCGCAATCGCCGCCATCACGCCGACGCGTCGAACCGCGGCCCTGTCCGCACCGCACCAACCAAACATTCAGATCACACAGGCGACGCGCACGCGGACATAAGAGAGGCGATAAGAGAGGCGATCAGAAGGCAAAGCCACCAGCCCTTACCACGGAGGAGAACAAGAGCGGCTGCGCCGCGCGGCTCGCGATGTGCACTGCGCGCCCGCGCCGCCGGGTGCGGTGCCGAGGATGAAAAAGGAGCGCGGGTTGATGAGCCTCGGCGAGCCTCCGAGGGCTGGAGCGCTGCGAGGGGGAGGAGCCTGTGTCGGCGGCGGCTCACGGCGGCTGTGGATCGGGAGGCGTAAACGTGTGGAGGGGATGAGAGCGCGGCCGTGCTTTTGGTGCCGTGCGGCGAAGCAAGGTTCGAGAGAGCCAAGCTCGATCCGGCAACGCGATGGGGCGGATAGCGACGGGGAGGGGATAATTAGCTAGGGTAACGGCGTTTTCTAGAAGACGTAACGAGGGAGACGCGGACGGGGACGGGATATTTGCAAGGGCCACGCCGGTGTGGGCCTATATATGCCCTGTGGTAGCGGTGTGGAGTAGTGTAGTTATCGTGTCGGTTGTGCTCGTGGGGTCCAGCACATTAAGTGAGACTAAACAAAGGGCAAAATAAAATCCATGTGCTAGTGTACGAAGTGCCAAGGTCCGACTCATAGTAGGAAATTTTTACATTTTATATAGAGATATAAAGATTACTAATGAGGACAAAAAATGCTGCGTCTCAA
This sequence comes from Chrysopogon serrulatus, assembly GCA_015844335.1. Classification (NCBI taxonomy): domain Eukaryota; kingdom Viridiplantae; phylum Streptophyta; class Magnoliopsida; order Poales; family Poaceae; genus Chrysopogon; species Chrysopogon serrulatus. The sequence continues at coordinate 37,366 of JADLZL010005201.1, forward strand.
GTTGAAAATATTTATGGCATGACACACGAATGTAAACATGTGTTTGGTTTTGGGAAGATTTGGGATAGATTGAACCTGTCCTAGTTTTGTGGGTTGGATTCAATTTCTTGTTTAGTTCGGAAGGATGGATTCATTCGAGTTTTATGTTTAGTTCAAAAAATATCTAGAGTTGGGCGTAGGATCCATTTGGCACCCTCTAACCCCTTCTTTCTTCCGTTGAGGTTGCATGTGTCACTCAACCTATGTTTAACTTTTAGAAAAAAGAGATGACGAGCAGTGACAATGAGTCATTCTTTTCTCAACTTTACAACAGATTAGGGGTCTTAATCTCTAGCAAGGTTTTCTCAATATACATATTTGGAGAGAAGGTTGACAGTGATGATTGTTGTGGGACAATGGGTTAACACATGTTGGTCATGATAGGTAGAAGGTCTTTGGTTATAATGGGACACATGTATATAAGCGTATATAAGTGTGACGAGAGAAAAAATAGAGTAAAAACCTAGAGAATGCTAAAAGTGAGAGAAAAATAATATGATGGCAACTCAATATTGCCTCCGAGATGTTGGAGTGAAGTGCAATGACTAGCACCTGCTCCTTTATAGATTGTGCAATTCTATAATAGTATATCTGAGTGTTCTACCTGGTCATATAAGCCTACTGATTTGGTGTGGAAAGAAAAATATGGTTCGAAAGGTCGATAAGTCAAGTTTAACAGGGACTATGTAGAACATGTTAAGTTTAAACAATCTTAAGTTCATCATACTAAATAAGTGTCGTTAGTTTTAACTACTGATATAATATGTTGCTAATAATCAACAACGATACCATTAGTTCTTATTTATACATCATCCTCTCATGCTGATCTAGCGCCGCGAGTGTCTTTGATTACATGAGATGATATTGACTCTTTTTATATCGCGTGTCAAATCTAAATAATTGGACCATGATTCTCACAGATATAATAAATATGATATGCGATCATGACAAAACACACATTTATTTATATTTTTTTTGTAAGCAAAAAGTTGATGTGTCATTTTTCTCTCTCTTAATACAGTTTGCTCATCAAGAATCTTCAAGTGGCCCTTTTTTTTTGATTGTTTATGATCAAATTATTGGTGATGGAGTTGCTTTTTATTACTTATATCGGAAAGGATGCAAAACCAGATTTTTTAGATTACTTTTTTTAGATATAGCTGGAGATACTTCTAAGACAGAGATTAGAGGAATGCTATTAGCCCGCAAAAAATCAAGATTAGAAGTGTCATTACCGATTGGTTAAAAATACTCTAAACTGATTAGCGAGACTGGCACACATCGTCAATTTTTTTATTTTCTTAGTAATTATTTTTTGCTATTCCATTAGTGATGGTTTCAGAAGGTATAATAATAGACTTCGTTCTAAAGCTAATACTTAGCAATTGCTCTTATAGTTTGCCATATCCTTTCACCATTTTTTAAAACTCCCTTCCGTTTTTATCCACTATCTAAAACTGTGGACCAAAACTCATCTCACTATAAAAAGCAAAAGCTGATGCAGTAATACTTAGAAAATGTCAAAATGACAATGACCGGTCTTAAAAGAAGTCAAAAACAGTGTGAGCAACAGTTGTTTTCTTGTCATCAGGGCACTGAGCTGGCTTTGTTAAGCTGCACGGTGCACCCCACCCCCACACCACCCACTGCTCCAACCTGAAAACCACTGCGCTACCTGCGGGCTGCGGCGCGATAACGCCAAAAGCCCACCCCGCGCCTATTCACACAGCAGGCCCGCGAGCCCGCGAGCCCAGGCCCCAGCCGCCCACGCTACACAGCAGGCGCGCGCGCGCCCATTCCTTCCTTCCCGCCCCCGCCGCGCGCGCCGCCACCTCTACGGCTCCCCGGCGGCCATGCTGACCGGGCGGGAGAGCCTGGTCCGCCTCATCGGCCGGCGCCGCCCTCCCCTCTCCCCGCCTCGCTCGCCGCCGTCCTGTCCCCTCCCTCCCCTTCCCATCCGCCTCGCTCGTCCAGGTTGAAGTCAAACCCCGCCGCCCCGGACCCCCACGGAACGCGCCGTCGATTAACATCTCTTTGCTTTCGTCCAGGCCGACGATGGGGGTGGCTCGGGAGAAGCGGCCGGGGGTGAGGCTGGTTCGACGTCTGGAGGAAGCGGCGTCGTCGGCGTGGGCGCGGAGTGGGTGGTCTGCCCCGTCTGCGGCGACTCGATCCGAGGGTCGGACTACTGCGTCAACACTCACCTCGGTCCGTCCCTGAGCGCCACGCTTGTCCTGAGTACCTGCGATGCTGGATGCTCCCATGCATTTACTGGGTGGAGGCTGTAGAGTGCATACTACTTGTGCGGCCGTGTTTGTCCAGAAATGCCTGTAGCATCCGCTCCACTCAAATAAAAAATCCTATACGCCCCATACAAACCTGTTTCATCCATTAGCTAACGTCAAATAAGAAGACTCATCACGGCCGCTTTCAAAATAAAGAAGATTCACACCATATAAGTGTTTGGCTGTTTGTGCGGCTGTAACTAATCAGTGAGAACCAGCTAGCCAAAGGTGTATACCCAGCTAAGCAACTTTCCTTTGTTCTCTTAGCTGGTTCACTAGGCAAAAAGTTCTGAGTAAAATTCGCAAATGTACCACTGTACAAGTGGTTGTGGTACTATTGCTAGTATTCTGGGTGTGTAGGGAGTGTGGCATACATACGGATGCTATTCCAAAGATTGACTGTTGTGTTGGTATTTACTCTGCAGATATGTGCCTTACAAGAGGAACCAAAAGGAAGTTAACACAGAGCACCCTTCTTAATTTCAGATTCAGTAAAAAGGTTTCCGCCGAGCCCACAGCAAACAATTTGAACAAAGAGTCTGAGACAGAAAATATGAAACAGATTGATGAAGATTTATTGAGTGATAAAGCATTCTTCTCATTCAATAGTGAGATTGGGAGTTCAGAAATTGTGAAACAGATTGATGAAGATTTGTTGAGTGATAAAGCATTCTTCTCATTCAATAGTGAGATTGGGAGTTCAAAAGCTGATGCTACTATTTCGTCGCCTACCTGTCTCAATGGCTCACTTGTCACTTCTGAGATGATTACTTCCTATGGGCCTTCAGATACTGTCTTGCCAAATGCAAAGGATGCTGTAAATGATGGCGCAGGGGAACTTCCAACGGTGGCAACCTCTTGCAGTATTAATGAATGCACAGTCATGGATTCTAGCACTGTTGTAGCGGTTGACACGGTCATAGTTGGCCGGAGGTTCCATGAGAACATTGAATTAAGAGAAGATGCAGTCATTACCTTTCTGAGAGATCCTCAGAATACTAAGGACCCTGATGCTATAAAGGTTTCCATCTTTTCCAAATAAAAAAAATAATACCCTCCATGTAGTAGTTTTTTCTTAATACCAGTGGTAGGTGCTTTATGCAGGGTCTGAATGTGAGGAGACACTTGGATACTTGCCTCGAGATCTTGCTAAAGTTTTGGCTCCTCTAATGGACAAGCATTATGTTGAATGCGAGGTGAAATTCTCTTCTTATTTTGCTAGAATGGTATAGGTTAGCTTGCTCTCACTAGTTTGTATTGCCGATTAGATATGTACTCATAACTTTTATGTAGAATGCACTGCTCTATGGTGACAGAAATACATCTATTGCTATCCTTTTTTAAGATTTCTAGATTGTTTGAGAAAAAAATCCTTTTAGTTCAAAAGTAAACATTTATTAGGAATCAATAAACCAGTCTTGGTTTGCCTAGTAGTTTCTCTGTAAAATATCATCCCCAAGTGATCCGAATAGATGCTTGTTGATGCTACCAAACAAAGTTAATCATCTTTGAAATCCTTTGTAAAGTGCAAGTGCTTCATTCAAAGACTAAAAACCTGTAAACTATGGTAATATTACTTTATATTTTCTATATATTTATGCTCGCTAAATTCGGGTAGATCAACAGTTGTAAAAGATAAAGAGATATAGGGAAGCTTGATTATATTAACGATTATGGGAGGTGATGGTGATTGATGAATATAATTTCTGTATGCTTATTTGGTCAAGTGGTACGTTTGACAACAAGTCCCTTTTAGAGCAGTTTTGTGATCTTTCATGCAGGCATGCCCATTAGTGAATTTATCTTGTTGAATTGTTTCTGATATTTGTCAAAAATATTATGTAAATAGTACATATAAAGTTAAGTAGCTGGAAAAATTCAGTTTCAAGTTCTTCCTAGATCAAAATGGACAAGCAATCAATTTGGCATGTTGCTCATCATGTGTTGACAGTAACACTTTGGTTTTTGGATCTCAACGTCAAAGATGAATTTGAGACTGATTTTTTTGCAGGTTTAAATATTTAGCTTCATGTGTACTACATTTATGATTTTGTAATGATTGTTAAAACATTGCAACATGTTGAGTTAACTATATTTTGGCTAGAGGGGACGCCTGAACCCCAGGACACCAATGAATTATTGTTGTTTCAATCCAGAGGGCACACTGCCCTGTTCCAGTTAACTGACCAACTAAAGCTTTTCATATCAACTCTGCTGATGACATTAATCACAAGCTTCGTATAGGAAGGCTGTAAGATTTTTGCTCCAAGTTTTTGTAGGCCTTTGATTATCCATTTCTTTTCTGCAGATATACTTATTGTTACAGTATTATGTAAATAATAACCATTCAGCTTCTGACACACACTTTATTTTTCTTGTTAGGGATCTGTGGTTAGTTTGCATGAACAGCAGTTTGGCAATGTTCCCATCCAGATTACTATCCAGAAATGTAAAGCTGACAATCAGAGATATGATGATCCAAATTATTGCCAATCCTTATGGGAAAATTTTGTTAGCACTGTTAAAAGTGAAAATTTCCGGCAACCACGCAGTGCAAGATATCAGACAAATTTTAATTTGATGATAGCTGATGTTATGGCTAACCATGCACATGTTTTTAGTGATATAGAAAAATCATTTTTAGGTTGTCTATTTTCCCCTTTCCCAGTTTCATCTTTAGTTTTCCATTAAACATGTCTTAGTTGATTACTATATATTATTTCATTCAACAGCTTCGTTTAAGTCGTTATCAGATGATGGGCAACGGCTTTTTGTCAGGATCTACACTCGAAAAGGTTAGTTTTCCTGCCAACCATGATAGGTAAACTGTTCACTGGGGTTTGTTTCTGCTCCTGCATATGTGCATACCTTTAAATGTAGATGCTTAAGAACGTTCACAGCCCTAATTTGTCTTACAGACCTTCCTCAGCCCTCCTGCATATTTACCAAAGAACTTCCTCCACTTATGCCCACATTTGCTTCTGGACATTTTTTTTAATAATACTCCCATTCTGTGCTGATTCAAGTGAAGAAGTTGCCATTGGTAATCCATAAGATTCAAAGCTTTAATATCGGAGATGCCACAGTATATGCTGGGCATTGCAAGATGTCTTGGCTTTTTTACAAGCTTTTGACAGCAGGGATCTATAATCAAGCTTAGGGCATGTGTGGCTTCAATAACTTGATTAAAAATTACTGAAATGGAGCCTCTTATGAATAAATATTTTTGAAACAGACAGCCTACTGAACAAATAACTTCGCACTTGTCTAACTTAGTGTCTGACAGGGCCGTGGTTCCGGAAGAGCAGCGTCTCATATCAAGAGATATCAGATCTGGAGCATGCAGTCATGGAGTTGGAGTGTAATAGCCTGGCATCTAAATTTTTGCTGTTCTTCCATTCTTTGCTGGTTGGATTGAAACTTTTCTTATACAGTGGCAGGTTATATCGACATGCTTTCTTGCATCGCTGATCCTTCTGAATATGATATGAATGAAATTCTTGACGTATTAAGTGTTCCTGAAATGAAAGAAATTTTGAAGGACCTTCCTAAGGTTTTCATTCTTGCCTCGCATGTCATCTAGCTTTTGAGTAAATAGTCATATCTAGGATTTCTGAAGTGGCATTGATAAGCTTATTACAATGAATTAGTTATGATTTTTTTTAACTCAGAGGAAAAACTACAAATAAGACCCAGATAACTCTAAATCTAGCACTCAGAGGTACTAGTTTCGTATTTTTTAAGATTTAAAGTGAATTAGTTATGATTTTTTTTTTTAAAAAAAATACAAAATCTCCTTTGAAACCTACTAGATGGCCAAATTTGTCGATAGTTTGGTGGTCAAAGGTTTCTGGTCTTAAAGAGTTGAATGGCCAAAAACCAACTCAGGCAATAGTTGAATGGCCAAAAATAGACTTCTCCCTTAATTTAATGGTACGGTTGATATGCATTGCATCATGAAGAATATTTGAGAACCCATGGGGATGCCTGTGTAACACCAAACAACAATGCACAACGTAAATAGTGGCATAATCTGTGAAATGATTTTAATGCCAACGAATAGGCTGAGGCAGTAGAGCATTGTCTATATGTCCATAGTTTTTTCCATCTACAGCACTTGATGAAAATAGCGTGGAAACAGACTTATAGTTTTTCCCTTCAATATCTATGCAACAATGAGTACAGTATTTGATGGATCATGGAATGTCATGTAGACATGTAAAGAAATAAATTTGTGCTATCTTGGTTCTTTCTTATTCATCATTGGACGAGGGTTGATTTTCCTTCTCTACCTTGTTTTCTCACTGAATATTTCTCCTTTTCCTTTTAGGATAACACAAGCTGCACACGTCGACACGAGCTTGTTAGCACCCTTCTGTCTTCATACCATAATGGTACCTGGTAAAGGCTCTTTGCCTGTTGCATTCTTGGGAATTATGGCCTCAGCTTCATGAAAATTCATCTCTGGAACATACAGTGCATCACTACCAAAGCGAATCCTAAAGTGGACTGGAACCTGTATAAGAATTTCTAAGATGGCAGATGAACTTATGTGGCGTATCCAGGTGAATGCATACTGCTTTTAACCATATAAAGCTTAAATATTGCTTGGGCTGTCTATTCTGGCAACAGTACTATTTCATCCAAGAGCTATATTTGCCATTCTACAATAACCAAGTACAATCATGCAGAGGCTCTTTTTTCTAAATGGTGATCAAGATCTTTCTTCATTTCTACTAGTGGAATTTGGTATAGTGAAGTTTCCAGACTATGTTTGCAGCATCTCTCATCGCATTTTTCAAGAAAGAAGTGATCTACTTGAGTACGAAGACGTAAGATTTTGACCCCCTTTTTCAAAAAGAACAGTGAGCCACTCATTGATCATATTTGATATCTTACATTGCAAACAGGCTATTCGGCTTGCTCAGGTGATGGATGAATCCCTTGATAATAATAACATGGACTTGGTGACAAGATGCATCGATTTATCTGAGAATCGATTATGCACTATGCCAAAACAAGAAAATGCAACTACACCTGAACATCTCCCATCATTCTTTTCTCGCTTTTCAGCTCCCTGGGTCTATTCGAAAATACTCACATTAGGTGTCTCTGTTTATGAAAGAGACCGCAGGTAAGTTGCAGTAACTGCTATAATTACGGATCAGCTTAAACACTTATTAGATGCATCATGCATGGTTTTTGTCATTCATAGAATTTTGGTTGAAGTGGAAATCTGAGCCACACTAGAATTCTTTTCTCGTTTTGGGATGTGTTCACATGCCTTCTAGCTCATGGTACAGGAACGCTTGAGCATGTGCAATGGCAATTTGTTGCACATACACTTTTACATCTTGTTAGTTTCTGGAATCCAAATTTCATGCCAATCAAATCAAAAAATTTATAGGTATGAAGATGCAATAAGGATTCTAAAGATACTACTTAGTAAAGTTGCTTGCGATAGACGACGAGGATATTGGACATTGAGGCTATCCATTGATTTGGAGCATATGGGTCGTCCAAATGAAAGCCTATCCACAGCTGAAGGGGGAATAATTGATCCATGGGTCCGTGCTGGTTCAAAGTTCGCGCTGCAAAGGAGAGTTCTGCGCTTAAGCAAACCTCCACGACGCTGGAAAGTTCCCAATTATGCTGATTATGTTAAGAGAAATATAAGAGAGGTAGATATTACCCTTATTGCCCTCATTGGCAGCAAAAGTTTACTTTTTTGGTCTGTTGCATTTTCATGCTAAATAATCTGTACTTGTTATTCTTCTATTATTAATAGGTGAGCATTGAAGGAAGGCCATTGAATTGCGAGACAGGAGCTAAGAATGTATTTTATGGTTACGATGGAGAACTTTGTGGGGTAGAACAGTTGGCTTTACAATATTATGCTGATGAAGGTGGTGGTTGGCAAGGTACCCATTCGGAAGGTGGCATTTGGATGACTATCTTTGGCCTTCTAATGTGGGATGTAATGTTTTCGGACATACAAGATGTTTTCCAGTCTAAATTCCAGGTCTGTGACCTATGAACCATGTTTTTATTTTGTTTGATTTGAGGTGCATTACCATATTCCCTGCAAAGTCATCAGAAGCCCGCCTTGTTGCATAATTCCAATCCCTAATGATTTTGTATGATATTGAACCTTATCAAGATCTTTTTCTTGGTTTCCTACTGTAGTTCACAAATCGTCTTGGTACCCTACACTCCTCAGCACGTCTTCTTTGTTCTTTTGCAGACAGCCCCCCTTGATCTGGAAACAGATGACTTTTACAAATCTAGAAAGGACCTTGCAGAATCTCAATTGAAGAAGATACAAGATGGAATGGCTGAAGAGATGCTCATCAGCTCCTGGGAGCTACATCAGGGGACATCCTGCCAAGGTGTTAACTGGGTCCGTTATTCGTTAACTGATCTACGGGCTGTTGTTGCATGCATTGGTGGCCATCGCTTGGCATCGCTCCTCCGCCATCTAGCGGTTGACTACAGGAGCTGGTCGAGTGGAATGCCTGATCTGCTGCTATGGCGTTTCCTTGATGAAAGAGGAGGAGGTGAGGCTAAACTTGTGGAGGTCAAAGGACCAAGGGACCAGCTGTCAGAGCAACAGCGTGCATGGATTCTCGTTCTCATGGATTTTGGATTCGATGTGGAAGTTTGCAAAGTAAGCCCGGTTACCAAGCGGAGATAGTTCTCTTGATAAATTTAGTTTGATTATTACGATGCAAAATGTATTTGATTGATTAGATATAAGGGCAAATCTGTGACACATAAACAATGACATTGTTGTCGTGTTTGTACTGAAGTAACAGCAAAGCTGCTCTACTTGCTATAACTTTTAAGAGGGAATGGTACATTTATGTTTTTTTGATAATACGTATCTGTATTTCTAGATAAGGAAAATGTACATAGAGACATACGTGTCTGTAGGTTACAGAGACACCTGTCCCAGCCAAACATCACGAACGACCCTAACAAAGAAAAAAAATTACATCAAAGCCCTGAATCCTTGTTGAACCACTCGTGGACGACCACCTCGTTGCCGGCGCCGCCAACGAAGAAGAAGCCGAGCACCACCACCTTGAGGAGCCTGGTCCTTAGGAGTCCTTACCTTCACTTGGCCCAGGTCCAGCCCATATCACTTGATCGGCCCAACCTAATTCTCTTCTTCCCCCTTTGAAACACGGCCCGTTGCTGCTTGGTTGATAGTGTGCCTTGCCTTGCCTACCATACATAGCTGAGCAAGGCTTGCCTTGCCAGCCTGGGCGAGCCAAATTAGCTCTCCCAGTGGAGCAAGGTAAGATCTCGACCGCATAGGCTACGAGATAGGCTAGCCGAGAATCCAAACATTTGCACGGTTCTAATTTCTCACTGGGCAAGGTTTTACAGGAGCTGGCCAGACTTCCAAGCAACCCTTATTAAATCAACAGGATCCCATGGCACCTGGCTGTCCAGTGCTGACCGTAATCTTGTGCATAGCTTCTCTCAGTGCCACTGTGAGGAAAGTTGATCAGGAACTGTACACAGCTTCAGCTGTTTAGCACCACTCCCTGAAGCATGGATTTGATCTTGTTTCAACCGGGTCCAACTAGGAGGTCTAGCATTTCCCAAGTCAATAGACAGCCTAGAGGCAACTGAACAACTTTTTCTAAATTTTTAGCATTTCCCAAATCAATAGACAGCCTAGAGGCAACTGAACAGCGTACTGACAACATTGTTGATCCTTCAGAACTAATTGGGTGAACGAAATACCTTCCCATCATGTCAAGGAACATATTATGCTCAGATTTGAAATTTCCTTTGCTCTGTTCACTGAATGAAGATACAATTCCACATTTTTGCAGTGTTCTCTGATGGATCAAAACTGGGTGGTAGCCATGGAGACATCAGTAGTAAAGTAGCTCGAACATTTTCCTTATTATCATCCGCCTCCAACAAGAGTGGGTGGCCATGTGTTAGAAGTACAGAGAACATACCTTTATGATCAGCTAAACTGAAATCTTTGTGTTTCAGACTTGGTCATGGCTAAAAGAAGAGGACCATTGTTGCTTAGGTGAAAATTCATGCTGTGTCATGCAGGAATACATTTAGTTTGTTGATTTCCTATTCAAGCTTCACTGGCCAGCTCCTGATTTGTACTAATTGCCCCCTTTGTGATTTTAGCTCTAACTGATGATGCTCAGCATTAATGACAATTGAGATGGCCATGGTTGTAACAGAAACTTGCCACCAGTTCTACAGATAAAATGCAGCACTACTGGCTTTCCTGGTAGAAACTTCGAACACCAATTGTAGATATGTGTGCACAGCAGACACTTCAAAATTGTAAATGTCAGACATGAGCACCAATGAAAATGTTGATTGTTTTGCTTTGCAAACAATGAATAGACATGGGGTAACAGCTACAGATTAGTACCTCTGGATGCCTTCTTTAGTTGCACAGGTGGTGTCATAGATGGTTGCCACTGCACCCACACCATGTAATCTCTCCACCAAGGCGATACCTCAAGCAGGAACCAACTGATCAATTACATTTTTCCAGACCATGAACGAAACCTCTGTACCTAGTGGCCATGGAGGTTTTGGCATCTTTTTACCTTGCCTGTGATTGGCGCTACAAATACTGAACAGATTATTGCCCATATCTGAGATACAATGGTGGCACAACTCCATTGATTTCCAGTTATCCCATGAAAAAGCATAAGAAGCATGTGGTGTTACCTCAAAGGCTCAAACACCTCACACGCATCATGGATGCTGCTGCTGAAACATAATGTATCCATTCTGAAGTAGTGGAACACAGAAGTAGCAATTGTCAATATCAGGGAAATGGCCAACATGAGCATAGGTTTCTGAATGGGCACCTAGACTGTGAGCAGACATCAAACACCTGGCGGACTGCACCAGCAGATGTTCTAAGTCAAACTTGTTTAGCTTTGACTAGCAGATATTACTACTACTTCCTCAGATCACAGATATAATTCCATCTGGTCTTGTCCTTAATCAAACTTGTTTAACTTTGATTTGACTAGCAGTATTTACAGAAATATATCTCAAATGTAAGAGCTATATATTATGGAAGTATTTGTTATTGTAAATCTAGTAGTGTGTTGTCAATCTATATGATGCTAGATATTAGTGGTCAAAGTTAAAAAGTTCAACTCAGGACAAGCATAGATGGACTAATATTTACGATGAGGAAGTATATGCTAACCAGCACTTGACAAGAAAAATATAACATGAACTAAAAGCAAAGTTCTATGAACATTTCACAGTAAGCAAGAAGGACAATAATAATAATAATAGTATTTGATTTTGCACAGACCACTGGAGGTATGAAGATGCGGTCAAGGATTTAGTTTCTTGAATCTGTTCTTGAGTATGAATTATAAGACATCAAATACATAATAATGAGTACTTCATAAACACAACTTAAAAGACATGCCATACAATAAGTTAACAGTTAACCAGCTCCTCATGAGTTATACTGGTAAGAGCAGTGTGATAGGGGTTAACCCTTGCCATTTTTTTAGATCAAAGGCTACTCACAGCAGATAGTTTACATTCAGAGTCCTAGTACAGCTTCTTGTTTGAATGCACAGGGAGCATCTCCAACCAATCGTTAAGTTTTTTTTTAACTAAGTTGGCAGTTATATCCATGAAAAGGTGCTGGTAAATCCTTCCACTAGACAAAACCTCCACATAATACCATTACTTCCACACAGATTTAATTAATGCAATGAAATTCACACAACCTAGATTAGAAACTATTACAGTTACGCTAGACTTTGCAAAAGTGAAGGATACATACTTCATTGGGTCAACATCTGAAGCTCGAAATAGGCATGAAAATAAAGTCATTGAAACTAAACATGGCTACAAACTACTCCTACAGATTCACCAGATTGTCACATAGACATACAAGCCATAAATCAGGCCTCACTGCAGCTCTACAACCAGTGGCGGATCCAGGATCACCAGTTTGGGGCGGAGGGGAGGTGCCACTTCTCTTTCTCCTCATATTCCTCCATTTTTTTCTCCTCTCCATCATCCATGCATAAAATTGTTGGGGGCTCCATTTTCCGAGCAGGGGTAGAGGGGCTGAAGCTCCCCAGCAACCATGCTGGATCCGCCCCTGCTACAACCTACAATGCGATAAACATAGCATGCCTTTTTCTTTACCTAATCGTTACAAACTTATTGGTGCCATGCTTAGCCCAAAATATCTTCAAGTCTATTGGATTAGCAAGGTTGTACCCTTCACCAGCCAGCTTCTCAAGCACCTTTTTGAATGCACCTTGGCTCATCTTCCTTCCAGAAATACGTGCGCCCCGGCGCTTTGTGCTCATTGGCAGTGGATACGTTGATATAGAAGTTGTGCAGCATGCAGACTGCCAGCCACCTGCACCCCATCGGTAGCATTGCTGGGGGGCCCCGGTGCACGAGCACACTGGTGTTGGTATGGTGGCAAGGTCCAGCTCAATACCATTAATCACCATCCCAACAGTCTTCTTAGGTCCCCTCCTTCGGGGCGCATGCCTATTGAGTGCCCCATCCTCCAGTGGAACAGCAATCTTCTTAGGCTTCTTCGGCTTTGGTGACTTAGGCTGCTGATTCTGCTGCCGGCGCCGCTGCTTCTTTTTCACAGGTGGCACAGTACTAATAACTGAGTGATCCTCAATCACTGGAGTTGGTGCTTCCTCTTCCTTGCATGGAGGAGGCTCCTGAAGCTGTGTCTCAAGCTGTGGTTGCATCATCTGGAGAGTATGTTGTGCATCTGATATTATCCCATAACCAGTAGGATGGTGATGCACAATATGTCCTCCATGCGCAGGATGGCCACCATGGCCTGGATGCCCAGCATGCCCAGCTGGTCTGATATGGTGAGAATGAAGGACCTTCTGCTCACTGGGACGTTGGTGGTGTGACTGGTGCAACCAAGCTTCATTGTGTGAGAAGTCCATGTGAATAGGTTGCGACTCCGTGAGCATGCCACCAGCAGGGCCACGGGGATGTTGCGAGTGCTGCATGTGGAGCTGGTGCGAGGCATTGTGGTGTCCATGGTGATGCAAGAAGGCACCGTTCGGGAGCTTCGTGTCCCGGTCAGGTGGCACGGACGACATGAGCTGCAGGCCGAGGTTGCCTTTCACAGTGTCGTAGAAGCCCCAATTCCGAATGCCTAGGGTGCCGTCTTCGTCGTCCATATCTGATTTGTAGAAAATGCGCAAACCCACCACCGCAATGAGGAGAAGAAAACCGAACCTTCTGGCGGTTCTGATCAGCCCATCTGCGAAATCGGCCCTCCACTCGGCAATCTCTGCACACCCATTTTGGCAATCAGACCAGAAGAAGCAGGTCTAAAAATGCAAAATTGCAGGACATTGTAACCGAAACTCTAGATACCAAATCGAAGTCAGATCCGGATATAAATTGCGTCGGTTAGGGTTTGGGGATGCTCGGTTCAGCACAGCAGGAAGGGATGCGCAAGGGAAGGGGCGGCCCTACCTGGTGGATGTTCGTCGCCGGCGACGGACCCCGACGAACAAGGTCGTCGCCGCTCGCCGCCCCAGTCGTCGACGAAGGGGAGCTGTGGGTGGTCAGAGCACGGGATGCGAACGGATCCTCTGCTACGCCGCCCGGGCACCGCCAAAGGCCCACTCCTTACCGCTTAGCTGCCCACATGCAGCCACGCAGGGCCCAGTACATCCGTAGTTGCCACAATCACGGCCCAATAAAAACCCTGCCAACTTCACTCCGGTTGCCATTGATCAGGCTGCCAGAATGAGATTTTTTATAGTTTTTATTTATTATTAATAAATCTTTTTTTTTTTTTGCTAAATCAAAAATCTGCATAACTTGCTGGTGCAACATTTGCCGCATTCGATTTTGAGCGGGTAAAGGTCAGCTGTAAAACTTGAACCAAACATAGTATTCCATAGTTTTTAACGCACATAGTATTCCATAGTAATAAGAATACAATGCTTGTTTTCAACAACTACCTATTGACTCCATTCACGTGTATTGATTGTATTAATGTATTAATTTACATCAAGAAGCCTTTCTCCAATTACATGTGTTGCTGCTCCCTTGTCTAGTCATGTGAAACTACAAAAATCGGAAACTATGACACATAAACACCCCTAGGAGTTTGTACATTGCGTGCACTCATGGTTGTGGTCTGCAAGAGCCGGCGGAATTCATCTAGGCTTATCTTGCCATCTTTGTCAATGTCAGCCTCCTCCAGGAGAGGATCAATAGGAAAACCCCTTCATTCCTGTATGCTGTAGACAAGGAGCAAGAGGTCAGCGAGAGACGAGACTAAAATACATTAGGGTTAATTAGAAGCACGCCATTATAATTTTCCGGTTTTTGAATGACGCCATTGGTATTCGTCTATCCTCGCCCTTTGCCATTATAATTTCACCGTTCTTTGAGATACACCACCAGATACGCTGAGACCGTCTTGGGGCCTTTGTCGGGCGTATAGGAGGAACCTGTATTTGCGTATGCCCCTTTTTGCCCCCCCACGGATGGATAAGGCCGGCCGCGTTTGAGCAGCGTCCGGCTCGCCCCCGTTCCCCACTCCCCAATCCCTAACCCTAGAACAAGAGTGGCGACGTCGAGGCGATTGGCGGCGGCGGTCTTGGTCTGCGTCTTCCCTAGCTTGCAGATCCAGCCGACGTCTGGTCCCCTCTCCGTCGCCGTGTGTGGAAGATGACGAGCGTCGCATTTATGAGCAGCCGTTTCCAACCTTTCTCTCCAGTCATTTCCCTTCCAACCTTTCTCCTCAAAAACCTCTTCTCCATCACCATCTCCCTGAGCCCATCAACTAACTCATGTATGAGCAGCCGTTTCATGTCTTTCACCTGACTATTGAAGCTTTCTGACACATTGTTAGTCAGATAGTCACATTTACTCAACTCTGAGAAGCTACATCTGTACCAGATCCTGTTGTGGTGATCTTGTAAGTACTGAACTGCATCTGGAGCAAATTCATATATCTTCTGCATATGCCACTTGAACAACCCTTCAATGTAGCTCCTGGTAGCTAGATACAGATGAGTGGTGAACACATCTCCTGTGTAATACTTCATGAAGTTGGAATAAAGATGTCTCATACATTCTCTATACTCAGCCTCAGGAAATACAGCACCCACTGCATTCTCTAGTCCCTTACATGCATCAATGCAAATCACTAGTCCTTGAGGGCACCCAACTGCCCTTCTCAACTGCTGCATGAACCACTTCCAATTGTCCTCGTTTTCACAGTCAAAAATAGCATATGCAATGTAATACAACCAGTTATGCCCATCAACTCCTGTGGCAGATGCCAACTGTCCTGTGTATTTATCAGTAAGACTAGAGGCATCTACACCAATGAAAGGCCTACAACCAATAAGAAACCCATCCACACATGGTTTGAGAGCTACAAATATCCTCTTGTGGCAGAACCTTCTAAATTATATGGCCCACAAGCACCTGACATTGTCCCTAAGACCTCTGTTAGCCATACTTGTATACCACATAACTCAGAATATTCTGTCGGGTGAAACCCCGATGACACCACGATCCTCCAGGATCGAATTCTTACAGAGATATTGTAGTATTACAACCATTCTTATCCAATTACAATAGAGTAGCGGAAGATTTATAAAAGAAGATTACAACATTTGATTAGAGTTTGATTAAACAAAACTTAACTGAGTTTACGGAAGCAAGGAAGAACCATAGAATACTTGTAAGAGAACGTCTCAGACGGAAGGTATTCGATCATGCCAAGCCCACTGGTATGACCGAAGTTAGCTTCACTAGTCAACACCTGCAACAGGGGTCAAACAAACCCTTAGTACAAAAGTACTCCGCAAGACTTACCGGGAAGAGTGGAGAAGACTCAGGAATGCTGGTTGATAGGAATCAAGGTAAGGCTTTAGCAAGAATCAAAGACACCTTTTGTGAAAAGAGACTAAGCCGATCCTTACTATGCCAATCACTTGTCAACCATGTAACGGATTCAAAACTTTCCTTCCATCAACTTCCATCATTACTACGATGCCGGTGCAAGGATCAAGTCTCCCATATCGTGGAGCAACGACGATTCGAACCGCTTATATACCCAGCTGGGGCTTCCTAGCCACACGAATGTATGCAGGACCGAACATCTTACATACATCAACTCACGCTTGTATTTCTCCCTGCCAGAACGGGTCCTAGCCACGAGAGTACAGTACACCATCTCCCTACGCCGTCTGTACGTCGACGGTGCGCTCGTAGTGTGGGTACACGCTACTTCATGTTCCGGTGTCCGTTCTCGTCACGGATGGTACAAGGGAGCTTACCGCCATTAGCATGCGACTAGTACTATCCAATAACCTCATGATCCAAGGGCCAAGGCAACGAATGGTGCTTAACCGATACAAGTGGACGACACTACACCAGGGCACTAGCCCTTCCTGATGCAAGTCACTCCACCGGCGTCTCAATTTACTCATCATGTTCTTGATGTATACTCTTGACCCGATCAAAGTCAATGATAAACAACAAGCAACATCAGGTTTTCATAATTTTCTCAAAAGTTGGTACCATTATCACACTTTTGGAAACAGTTTATCAAAACCCTATACTAGTAGCAAGGCTAAGAGTATACTAAGCATTTCGAAATCAAAACAGGTATCCAGGGTAATATATCAAGATACGGTAAATGCATCAAAGTAGGATATCACACAACTTCTAACACCTAATGCATCATATCAGGAACATAAAATATAAAGCTTTTTGAAATACAAGGAAGGGTTTGAATGCATCCGGGGCTTGCTGCGTTTGAGAGAAGGTCGGTTGTTAATTTTGATAGTGACATCTTCGGTGGATTCCTCTCTTCGGGATTTGGATCAACACGAACCTTCTCCGAAGCTTGATCCACAGAAACCTTCTCCGAACTTGATCAACACGAGCCTTGCTCTCACAATCACTACACGTGATAATAATGCATGCTTAATATAATGACATGTATGACATGATGCTAGATGATGCAATATGGATGAAACAACGTAACTCTGTATTATCTTGAGTACAACTTCACTTCACGGTAAAGTTGCATCAAAAGATCATAAATAGCAGTACACAATCAACGTAAATGAATTGCCGAAGGTCATTAGGGTTAATGACCTAGGGTCATCACTCAATCTCAAACTCAATCAATCCTAGAGTGATTAAGGTTAACCACTAATTTCTTAATCATTTTTACAGTTGTTGAAAGCCGCTAATTACACTTGCTAATTAATTAACTACTAATACACATGTGATGATAACTATTACTATGCAGTACACATGTGATGATAACCACTAGTAACACCACACAATCAAGCCATGAATCATTAGGGTAGTAATGGTTTCATGGTCTTCAAATCATACCAAAATGGAAAATCAATTCTAAGTGAAACATATACTATTGGCTTAAGTCCCTTTTATTACTTTATGAAACATGTGAGCAACTCTATTGCTAATCTATACATGATCATGCCATGAACCAGGGGTGTTTACTGATTCATGGGCTTCACAGAATGCCACAAATCACTCCACAATTTAATTAGAAAACTAATTAACTAATGGTTATTTTATTTACTATTTTTATAGCCATTAATCAAGGTAGAAATTAGTTATTAAAATAAACTTCTTCAAAACAGTACCAAAATTTTAGTGGAGATTACTTTTCACATGAAAAGCTTAACCCTAAATTTTTATGATTTTTGGATTATTATTTTAACCTACAAAAATCAAACACTATGCATTTATTAATTAAAGCATGGAATTATCGAGCATAACAAAAGTGATTAACATGGCAAACACATATTTTTCCATGAAACTACACATCATGAGGATCACATACATATTTTTTATTATATTTTTATCTGCCCAAATCATCAAATTATGAAATTATGAAATTCAGGAAAGAAATTCCTTTTTAAAAAGAATAACCTTTCTTCTTTCTCTTTGGACCTGCGTCACGGCCCAAACCGGCCCAGTAGCGGCCTGGCCCGACCATGGCCCATCTCCTCTTTCCCTCCTTTCCTCTTCAGCCGAGCAGGGCACGGCGGCCGCCGGAACCTGGCCGAGGTTGGCCGGCGGCGGCATGACTGCGGCTCACGGTGGCAATGCGAGCAGGAATGGGCTATGGTGCACGGCGAACCCATTGTTGTACTTGGATCGGCCGGAGATGGGACGGAACGGCCCGGCAGAAAGTGAGATGGAGCTTAGCCAAGGAAGTAAATAAGACGCACGCCGGCGGCAAGACGCCTTCCCGGTGTGGCTGTGACGGTATCGAGCTCGGAAGCGAGCTAGAGGGTATCACGGGCTCAGGGCGGAAACGAGGCTCTAGTTGGCTTAGCGTGAAGCTCACCGGAGAGCGCGGGCTTGCCGCGAGCGGCTCCCGGCGGTGCACTGCCAGAGCCGGAGAAGAAGGCAGTGGCATGGCTTGGTTTAGCGGCCATAGCCGACGCGAACGAGCTTAATGGAATCGCAACAGTGGGGCGGAAGAGAGCGCGCGCGCAGGGGAATGGAGGTGGGACAACGGCCGCGAATTTTGCCGGTGAGCTGAAGCTCGACGCCGGCGGCAGAGAGAAGAAAAAGATGACCACGACGACTGACTCGAGCTTATAAGGGCGTAGAAGAGAATGGGAGGTGGCTAGCACCTTCATGCGGCTCCATCCGTGTGTGCAAAGAAGACGGAATTGGCAGCGAGGGCGCGAGATTGCCACGGCGGCGGCGGCCGGATGGCATGGCTTAAAGAGAAAAGAGAGTTCCCCCCCTTCGGTCTACTGTAGCAGAGGATATTTTCCTTTTCTTTTTCAAAATTACTCTCAAAACTGTATAAAAACTTGAAAAATTTCTAAAATATAAGTTGTGCAAAATTTTGGACTCTACAACTTTGCTTTCGGGCTCAACATCAAATTCCAAATATTTTTGAATTTGCAGTTCAAATTTGAAAAAAGGGAATAAATTCTAAACTTTGGGATTTTAAAATTACTTTCAAATTTTGAATAAAAGATAAAAATATCCAAAAATAAAAGTTGTTCCATTTTTCAAGATCTACAACTTTTATTAAAAAGGGTTTTGCATGAAACTGAATAATTTTTGAATTGGAGTTTAAAAACCAAAATGGGGAAAATTCCCAATTTAAAGAACTTTTGAAATTACTTCAAATTTTATTCAAAAACTTGAAAAACTTTATTTACCAAACTTGTAGAGCTCAAAGAGATGCACAAACTGTATTTTTGAAGTTTTCCTAAATTTTGAATATTTTGAGATGAAATTGAGGAAAAGGGCAAAAGGCTTTTTGAATTTCAGCTTTTGAAAAGGATTTTCAAATTGAATCTTTGGGCAATTAATTAATGATATTGTGGTGAGTTTCAAACCCAACCAATGGCATAGTTTCAAAGTATAAAGTTTATACCTTGAAATGGTACCAAAGTTTGGCAACTTTTATTTGCAAAATTAATTATGGTTAGCTCCTCAAAAGTGAATTTGAAATACAAATCCCCACACTTGGCCACTAGGGTTAGGGTTTGGGATTTGAATTTCAATTTCAATTTTGATTCTTTCTTTTATATTGTTTGACTTGTAAAACATGTTTAAGATGTTAAACTTAGTTAGCCAAACACTTAATCACTCCAAGGTTGCTTTTAGTTTAATCACTTTTATAAACTTGATAAAGCATGTAAGTGAAATTCAATTGCTTTTCCACGCTATTCTAATTGGCATGCATAGCAAGTTATGCTAGAAATCATTAGGCATGATTAACATCTCAAAACACACTTAGCATGCAAGACAAAGCATTACTTATGCAGGAATCATTAACACCATGAAATGCACTAATGCACTTAATGCTTGGTGATTAACTGAATGATGCTTAATGCATAATATGATGACATGGTGGGTTTAGGTTAACGTAATACCAGGGGTGTTACACCTCTGAAACCTTATTTTCTTGCCAACTTTCTTAACATCTATTTCTACAATGCTGCCAGGAGAAGTGATCTCCATCTGAGCCTTCCAATTAAAAAGCAATTTGAATGACTCATCATATTTACCATGAATATGCTGAAGTGCCACCTGCATGCCTGAATATGCCTTGGAGTACTTCAGCTTTATTCCATAGTCTCCCTCAACCTTCTCCTTTGCTTGCTTTGGCCCTTTGCTTGGATTCTTCTTCAACCAGTTAGTCAATCTATCAACCATCCAGCTTTGAGAAGCCATTTTCCCATGTTGAAGCTTGGTGGTTGGACAATTGTGCTCTGCTAGTAGAACCTTAATCTGCAGAAGCCAAAAAAGAATAAGTAGTATGCCCATGTAAATAAGAATAAGTATTATCAGCATCCAAACAAGAGGATTAAGTAGTTACCTGTATAGTTTTGTGATCATGAAGCCTTGAAGCATGAATACGCCAAGGGAGGTAGGGTGTTTACACCTTGCAATATACCTTGTGGGGTCAGTCTTGATGCCTGGAGCTAATTCGAAGCCAGTCTTCACAAACAAAGTGCCTAATAGCTTTCCTAAAAGCTATTATGTCAGGAAATAAGGCACCCTTCTTAATTATGGGGTTCTCTGGATCATGTAAGACCCTTATCTCCTCAGGATCTACATCAGTAACCTCTGCTTCATGAGGTATAGCTCCTTCAGCAGTAGCATTTTCATTTGCATCAGTAGTGGGCACAGATGAGTCAGTTTGTGCATTCACAGATGGCTGTGCAGGTGGAATTGGAATATACATATGCTCATCATTGACACCAACATACTCTTCTTCATTATCAAAAGATTCGGGGCTCGGTTCGGAGCTTGTTTAGGATTTGTAGCAAGGGGCGTGGTGTATCAGTCGCACATGTGAATTAGGATGCACATGTGGAATTGTTGTATCAGTCGCATTAGTGGGTCGATTGCCAAAATTTGGATCATGGTGCCGTGAGCATCGCTGGAATGGTGGGTCGATTGCCAAGCTGGATCGGGGTGCACGGATGCATCGACTGCAATGGTGGGTCGGGTTGCCAAAGCCGTTGGAATTGTGGTAGGAGCAAGCCGCATCAGTGGCTCATGTTGTGGGTCGGTGGCATCACACACAATGGTTGTAAATCATCAAACTTATCTTTGCTCCCACACAGATTTATCCATCACAACTAAGAGGACTTGGCAATGCATCTCGACTTATACATTTCAAACATATTTTTGAACTGCAGTTCATCTACAAGCATTACATCCTCACCCAAATTCTTGTCAAAGAACCAAACTGTCGCCTTCTGGTTAGACCTCCAACTGACCAAACTGGATAGGCTAGAAAGCAGCAAATCAAATGTAATCGAGCCTACCTTCACAGACCAGTTAACAACCTTGCCCTTACAATAAAATTTTTTTTCCATCATTGTCTCTCGTCATAAAGGCTTCAACTTTGATGTCTAACGAAAACATAGAAATCCTAGCACAAAACAAAAGGAACAAAAACATTCAAAGCTGTATTGAATCACTACCTATCACGAGCGCAAATTTGAGCTACGACTGACCTACCCCGCACTATAACGCATAATCGTTACGATGCAACGGCTAAAACCGAGCACGATCAATCATGAGTTAGCATACCGTTCGGAGAGAGCATACCGGATCCGTCGACGTCTTCCGACGATGCCGCCACTAGCGCACTCGGGATGTCGCCGGTCTTCATGGAGGATGCAACGCTACTAGACCGCCACCGCATCGACCTTCATGCTTCCAGTGTAACAGAACCGACCAATTTATAAAAGCATAAGTGAAAAATCACTCACTAAGCAAGTAATCGTCACACTTAAGCCATTATAAACCCGGTAGTCCGGAAATCTCGAAGGATTTCAAACCAAACATCATTAACCAAGATCGTACAAGTTTAGCGTCACCATTCGCACGTTACAACATTTCACAAATAATTTGACAACATCAGAGTGCGGAATAAAGTTATTACAAACCAAGTTCTTAAAATCCGAGTAGCGAAAGCAAGTAGTTTTGAAAGCTCAACCCAACTCACGCATTTTTAAAGATTAATACAGTGCCAGTCTAGAGTCTATCCATCAAAAGCAGTTGGGGAGAATATTAAGATTAACCTTGCCCAAGGTCTTCTAGTCCACTGGGAAAAGACAGGTAGCACAAGATGCCGTGGAAGGTATGTCCATCTGCACAAACAACAAGCGGGAAAAACCCCGAGTACGAGAAGGTACTCGGCTAGACTTACCCGACCGACTCAAAATAAAAGACTCCAAGGAGTATGACAGGCTTTATCGGGGATAGCTTGACTCTTTTGCAAAAAGGCGGTAATAACATTTAAAGTGGTAGCTCAGCTTAACCATTCCTATTTATGCTAGGTGAGCACCCATACTATGCATCATCATAATATATTAGTCATGATTAAGCAAGCAAGTAGTAACCATGATCATAAACACTAGCTTAACCCATCATCATCATTAACCACATTTCATAATCATTACTACGATGCTGCAGCTCAAGTCAAGGTGTTCACTGTCCAGGAACGATAGCGATTCGAATCGATTACTACTGAGCTCAGGGGGTATTCCTCACACAAACCACACTCACCCATCGGTGAGCTACAGATCACCGTGGCACGATCCGGGAAAAACAAGTACGCGGACTCGCATAGAACCACCGTACCCGGGGACCGCCCGACGCCTTTAGCCAGCCATCTTTGGACCTCGGACTTACTCTTCGCGCCCCCTGTGGTCCCCCATCCATCTCCAATACGGTGCGAACGGATCGAGAACCGGCCTGGATAATGTTAGGCTTCGCGGTCGGAAGTGCTTATCCGGCCAGCTAAATGTGAGGCATGCGTTCAATATGACTTGGGGTACAACAACGGTACGGTCCTTAATCGACACAGACGGAATCGCTGTGGTCCAACCACCCCACAAGACTCCGCCCGGTCTCCGTTTATCACAACCATAACCATCAACTAGATGATATCAACATAAGCCTTCCATCAATCATAAGTAACCACCTATACTCGCGGATGACAGGAAATCACCCGACTTCTACCGTCTAAGCAAGCTAAGCATAAAACTCGCCCTAGACTAGCAGGATATATCAAGGTGGGTAATTCAATGGTAAAGCAAGGATATAATGCATCAACGGTTGCACACAACTCCTATACTTAATGCAACAATCATAAAGCATAATTAGACTGTTAGAAAGCATAGGTAAGTAGATGCTCCGGTGCTTGCCTTGCTCGAAGTCACTAGCGAAGTGGTTCGGGCACTCAGGTAAGTCTTCCTCGTCTCCTCCTGCTGGGACCTCCTGCTGGAACTCCTCCTGAGGGTTCTCCTCGATCTCCGAAGGTTGGGGTTCCTCCTGCGAACCTGTATGATGCGATGCACATTCTTAAGTACAGTGAATGCATACACGTATGATGCTCATAATTGAAGATGATTAACAGATCATTTGACAGAGTAGGTGCATATCTCCTCTCTACTAACAACTTAACTCATTTACTGAGTATGTGCATACATCTTCTCTAAACACTTATAGAAGTGTATAAAGAAGGGAGGTGTGTAGAGGCACACACACATACTCACAACACATAAATAAGGAGAAGTACACTAATCATGGATACACATCACACTTCAGTTATGGTGCTGCATAACAAGACCAGCAAGCAAAACATAACTAAAAGTGCACAAGAAGTAATTTTAGAACCTACTAAAGCAATTAAATCAAAGCCTTATCATTTCATGTGAAACAATAGGCTTGAACTGTGACCTCTGTCTAGACAGTCCAGAAAAATCTACAAAAATTACAAGAGCTACATCATGCTATAACAAGGCCATGATAAAATTTTCATCACATTTCATCAAGCACAACAACCTACACAAAAAGATAAAGCCACAGGACAGAATTGCACATTTAATAACTTTGTACTGTGAAAAGTGTCAAACAACAGATTTCATATTTTTAACTAGAACTTCTTAACACAAGAGCAGTCATCAAAAATTACCAAGGCATAATTCCTCATAATTAATTTATTAAAAATCATACAAGAATCAGCCCAGAATTAAATTTAAATCATATTCCAATATTTTTATACAGGAACTACATGATACATATTTTTCCCAGAAACTACATCACCTAACAAGTCTAACAAAACAAGAATCACATTTTTTCAGAGCATTCTACAATTTACCATGCATTTATCCATGTTTCAGCCATTTAAGCATTTAAATAAATCTACACAGTAAATTATCTCAAAAATTGCAATACATATTTTTACTGGATAGACCTACTCAGTAGAAGTCTAACAAAACAAGTCTCACTCAAATTGGATCTCATTTGCCACAGATACAAATTAAAAATAATTTAAAACAAAATCTGGAAATCATTTTAAATCAAAAGCCCAGGCCCACCCGGGTCCATGGACTCGGTCCAGTGGACCTGAGTCACAGGTGGCTGGGACCCTCGGTCCATGGCCCCACCTGCCGGTAGGGGCGAAGGGAGGTACGCCGGCCGGCGTTATCGCCGACGGCGAAGCCCTCCCGGTGGCACGTCGGTGTGCCCGCCGTGCTCGGGCCGCGGGACGGCGCACCCCATGACGTGCTTGGTTGGACCGGCAGCAAGCCCTAACGGCGGCGGCTACGCAAGGCGGCCGACGGCGGCGCTGTACGGCGGCGCTCTCACCGTCTCCGGCCACGACACGGCTCGGCGAGGTAAGAGCAAGCTCCGGCGAGCCAAACGAACCCTAGCGAAGCAACTATGCTTGAAAATCGTCTCGGATTCGAACAAGAACGGCGGCGGAGCACGTGCACGTCACGACGGCGACGAGCATGGCGCGGATCCGGTGTCGTTCCGGTGAACCCGAGCCCTAATCGGCTCAACCGATTCGACCTACGCCACGAGCGACCTCTAAGGCACAAGAAACGCGCAACGGCGTTGAGGGAGAAATGGAAGAGGGTCGGCGGCAGCGCGAGCGCCAACTCCGACGAGCTCGGCCGTCACGGCGGGAAGGAATGCGGCCCAAAATTGGCTCTTACCACGGCGTCTCGTCGGCGACTAGCGGTTCTAGGAGGCGGAGGTGGGCGAGGCGGCTCTAGTGGCGTGAGTTGGTGGACGGCGGAGCTCCGATGAGCTCAACCGGCGGCGGCGGAGCTTGGAATGGCGGCGGCGAGTGCGCTCTCCTCTTTCTCCCGTTCGGACAGAGCGAGAGAGAGTGAGGGAGCGGAATGGGAGCGTGCGGAAGTGGAGGCAGGGCGCGGCGCGGGGTGTAGGGCGCCGGTCGTGGCGAGGCCAGCGGCCGAGCTCGCCCGGCCACGCGGCGTTCGCGGCCAGCGACACCGTCGGCGCGTGGCGCGGGGCGGGAGCAGGTTGGGCCGCATTGGGCCGAATTGGGCCCTACCGTTCGGGCTGGTGGTTTTTTTTTTTTTGAAATTTACAACTGAAACAAAAGGTCCCTTTTGACCAATTTGCAAACATTTTCAAGAGGTGAGCCAAAAATAAAAGTTGTAGAACTTTTTGAAATGAACAACTTTCATTTAAGGCTCAACTCAAAATTCCTAATAAATTTTGAATCACAAATTCATTTTGAATTTAGGGCATAAAAAGGGATTTTTCTAATTATTTTTCTTTTGCTCCAAATTCCACCAAAAATTTTGCAATAATTTTTGGCAAAACATTTCAAAAATCTTTGGGCAAGTGGATCCAACCTTGATCAAGTCATTCGCATAAAGATTAAATGCACTAATTAACAATCAAGCAAGTACTTAATTAACAACAAATGCAACACATGAAATGACAATGCATTTAGGGTTAAATGCTTGATAGTGCTCATGTCATGCTAATGAATGATTTAGGTTAATTAATTAAGTGCCTAATGCATGCTTAACACAGAGGTGTTACAGCCCTACCCCCTTAAAGAAATCTCGTCCCGAGATTTGGGTTTACTAACCAGGTTTTATGGAATTCGGGATAAACTTCTTTCAGGTAATCCTCTGTTTCCCATGATGCATCTCTATCATCATGGTAGCTCCACAAGACCTTGTAAGTTCGCACCAAACGATTTCGAGTAACTCTTTCTTTGCTATCCACAATTCTCACAGGTTCTTCTTTATAGACCAGGTCAGCGGCTAGCCTCAATTCTTGCTCATCAACTCTTTCTTCGGGCACACGTAAACACTTCTTCAACTGAGAAATGTGAAAGATCGGAAAGATAGCACTCATCGACTCTGGTAACTGCAATTTGTAAGCAACTTCACCTCTCCTCTCGAGAATCTTGTATGGACCCACATATCTTGGGGCAAGCTTCCTCTTGGCTCCAAACCTTTGTGTACCCTTTATCGGCGAAACTCTGAGGTATACATAGTCACCTACTTCAAACATCAAAGGTCTTCTATTGTCAGCATAACTCTTTTGTCGAGACTGAGCAGCTTTCATATGTTCTTGGATAGTTCGAACCTTCTCTTCAGCTTCGGGAACAAAGTCAATACCGTAGTATCTCCTTTCTCCTGCTTCGACCCAGTTCAACGGAGTTCTACACTTCCTACCATACAAAGCTTCAAACGGTGCCATCTTAATACTTTCTTGATAACTGTTATTGTAGGAGAATTCAGCCAAAGGTAGCCAAGATTCCCACGATCCTTTTGCAGATAGCACACATGCTCTCAACATATCTTCTAGAACTTGATTAAGTCTTTCAGTCTGACCTGAAGTCTGAGGATGATAAGCAGTGCTGTGTAGTAACTTAGTTCCCATACCTTCATGCAAACGGTTCCAAAAGTGAGCAGTGAACTGCGGTCCTCGATCAGATACTATGGTCTTGGGTACCCCATGTAAACGAACAATCTCATCAACGTAGAGGTCAGCATATTGAGGTGGTCTGTAGGTTGTCTTGATAGGAAAGAAGTGAGCTGACTTGGTTAGTCGATCAATAATCACCCAGATTGAATCATTCCCTTTTTGTGTAGTTGGCAAACCTGTGATGAAATCCATACTGATATCATCCCATTTCCAAGCAGGAACTGGTAGAGGTTTCAGCAAACCTGCTGGCTTCATGTGAATGGCCTTGACACGACAACAAGTATCGCATCGAGCCACATAAGCTGCTATCTCTTTCTTTATCTTGGTCCACCAATATCGAGGTCTTAGATCATGATACATCTTGTTGCTTCCAGGGTGAATGGATAGCTTGGAAAGGTGAGCCTCATCCATTATCTTGTTCTTGAGTTCTCGATCCTTCGGCATGACAAGACGAGTGTCGAACCAAAGTACACCATTGTCATCCAGTCTGAAATGCGGAATTGATTCCTTCTTCATCTTTTCTTTGAGGTGGTAGATACCAGGATCGTCTTTTTGCCCTTCAATGATCTGTTGGTCGAGAGAACACCGAACTTGGATATCATGCAGGACTGCAGGATGCATCAGATTGAACTTCTCCCCAAACAACGGCTTTACGGCATGGTGATGTGTCTTGCGACTCAAAGCGTCTGCAACAACGTTTGCTTTGCCAGGATGATAGTGCACTTGCAAATCATAGTCCTTGATCAACTCTAACCATCTTCGCTGCCTCATGTTGAGCTTGGGCTGGGTAAAGATGTACTTGAGACTTTTGTGATCGGTGTAGATATGGCAAACATTTCCCAAAAGATAATGTCTCCATATCTTTAATGCATGCACAACTGCAGCTAACTCCAAATCATGCGTGGGATAGTTGACTTCATGCTTTCTCAACTGACGTGAAGCATAAGCAATCACTCGGCCTTCTTGCATCAACACACAACCCAACCCAGTCTTTGATGCATCGCAGTACACATCAAACGGCTTCTCGATATTTGGCTGTGCCAAGACAGGGGCAGTGGTTAGCAACTCTCGCAAGGTACGAAAAGCTGCTTCACACTCCTCTGTCCAGACAAACTTGTGATCTTTTTGCAGTAGACTCGTCATTGGCTTGGCTATCTTAGAGAAATCCGGAATGAAACGGCGATAATACCCCCCGCCATTCCCAAAAAACTCGAATCTCGTGAACCGACGTTGGTGCCCGCCCGGTCCATGACCTCTTGTACTTTGTCTGGGTTAACTGAAATACCATTCTCGGATATGATGTGACCAAGAAAAGCAACTTCCTTCAGCCAAAACTCGCACTTTTTAAACTTGGCATACAGCTTATGCTCTCTAAGTCTGGTGAGCACAACTCTCAAATGCTGGGCATGTTCTTCTTCATTTGCAGAGTAAACCAGAATATCATCCAAAAATACAATCACAAACTTATCCAATTCTGGCATAAAGACTGAATTCATAAGATACATAAAGTATGCAGGAGCATTTGTTAAGCCAAAAGACATAACAAGATACTCGTACAACCCGTATCTAGTAACGAAAGCAGTCTTATGTATATCTGACGGACGAATCTTGATCTGATGATACCCTGATCTCAAGTCAATCTTGGAAAATACTTTAGCTTTAGACAGCTGATCAAACAGAATATCAATTCTCAGCAAAGGATACTTGTTCTTGACTGTTACGGCATTGAGCGGCCGATAATCAACACACAGTCTTAAGGAATGATCTTTCTTCTTCACAAACAAAGCTGGACAACCCCATTCAGAAGTACTTGGCCTGATGAAACCCAACTTCTTCAGTTCATACAACTATTTCTTCAACTCTGCTAACTCATTGGGAGGCATACGATACGGTCTCTTGCAGATTGAGCTGTACTGTGCACTAGATCAATTGCAAACTCAATGTCTGTCAGGCGGTAGCCCGGGCAAATCTTCAGAAAAGACATCAGGAAACTCACAAACCACTGGAATCTCAGTAAGAGAAGAAGCTCGAATAGCATAAGTCAACTTGGTCATGTCTGCAACTCTAGGCAATAACACTTGGAAGGTGTCATTACCCAGAGGATCCGTGAGGGTGATTGTTCTATTCCCAGTATCAATCACAACTTGCTTATCTTTCATCCAATTCATCTCCAAGATCACATCCATAGTTAAACCAGGTAATACCACCAAATTAACCCTATATGCTTTATCCCCAATCTCAAAAGTTACATGCTCAAGCATCGATTAGATAGGACATCGGCACCAGCCAGAGCCGATGCGGTACCCATAATCTAATTGCTTAAGCTCTAACTCATGCGATCGTGCATATGCTTGACTCATAAAAGAATGCGATGATCCAGAATCAAATAAAACAACTGCAGGATGATTGTTGACAAGAAACGTACCCGCAGTAACTGGTTCTCCTTCGGAAATCTCATCCACGGTGGTGTGGTGTGCACGTGCAGGATAGGTCGTCTGCTTCTTCGGGTAGGGACAGTACTTGGCGAAGTGACCCATCTGGTTGCAGTTGAAGCACGGGCCCTTCACGGCGGGATAAGCTGCCGTGGGACCACCAGTCTTGGCTTGAGCTTGAGGTGTAGGTGGACGATAACCCCTCTGATTCTTCAGAGGTCGTGGAGCTGTAGGATTCCTCCTTGGAGCGGGTGCACGAAACCTTGAATTCTGAGCAGGAGGGCGATACTGCGGACGATTATTCATTGGAGGCCTGAACTGAGAAGATCCTCCCTCAAAGTTTCTCTTGTGATTCTTGGAAGCAGCATGCAGGTTGTTGTTATTCTCCTGAGTCAAGCAGTCACTGATGAACTCATTGAAGGTAGCCCTCGAACTGATGCCCATAGTTTTGGCCATCTTGGTGTTAAGACCCCTCTTGAAGCTAGCTATCTTCTTCTCCTCCGTGTCCACATATGAGGGAGCATAGTGAGACAGGTTGTTAAACTCCTGCAGATACTCATTCATGCTCTTGTTGCCTTGGTTAAGCTTCATAAACTCTGACACTTTCATAGCCATCAACCCAGGAGGTACGTAGGTGCTGCGAAACATCTGAGTGAACTGTGCCCAGGTGATGGGAGCAATCGGCGGAAAGGTGGTACGTTGATGTGACCACCAAATTCCAGCGGGACCCTACAGCTGATGTGCCCCATACTCCACCTTCAATGACTCGGTCATGCGGAGCAGGCGAAACTTGTCTTCCATTGTGTTGATCCACTCCGAGCCTCAAGCGGTTCTCAGAACACCCGTGTTTTTGCATCATTTTAAAAATCACTAAAAATTTGAACTTTTTATAATTTACAACAAATTAAAACTTGATTAGTTTATTTTCCGCCAAAACCGTATTTAAAAATATTTTCCAAAACCCTTGCATTAAAATTCACCATATGCATTATAATCATGCTTTGAATATTTGATGGATTGCCTTGCTTGTTTGAAATGTTTGATAGCTTGTATGTTTGTCCTAGAGTTTATTTTGGCACCAATTAATCCCTCCTTGACCTCCTTCCAAATTCCTTGCTATTCTCTCCAAATAAATCCCTTGATCAATTCCCCTGGAAAACTACTCTTGACCTTCCCTTGAAATATTCTAAACTCCCCAAGTTTTCATTCTCTAAATTAAATCTGAATTCAATTTATGCCTAGTCTATTCTTGGAATTAGAAAAGGGAATTTAGAAATGGAAAATAAGAAAGGAACCTGTGCTCAATTCTCCCTCTCCCTTTCCTCTCGGCCCAGCATGGCCCGCTTCCCACCTCCCCCTTCTCTCCTCCGCAAAGAAAGGCCGCCAACAGCCCAAGAAAGCGCCCTCCCTCTCGCTTGGGCCGGCCCAACCGGCGTTGCAGCAGCAGGCCACCCCCTCCCTCTCTCCTTCTCTCACTTACACGCGGGACCCATTCGTCATCATCGTCTTCTACCTTGAGACGACGCGAATACCGCGTAGCAAGATCATTTAACGCCGCATCCATGCCGTGTGCCACTGTGCCGAACCGCCTCGGTCCGTCGTCGGCAAGCGCCTAAGCCATGGCTGCCCCAAAAATATCTCCATGAACCGCCTTATTGTGCTCCACCGCCATGGCCGGATATTTTGCTCCACCACCGCCTTGGTTCGGCTATAAATAGCCACGGCAACCACGCCATTGCCACACCCACCGAGCTCGGGCACCATTTCTCCTCCTCCCTTGCTCCTGCAGAAAGCAAAGACCGGCTTCGGGGACGGGGAACTCGGAGCTCGTCACGGCGAGCGGCCAGGCGTCCTTGTCTCGCTCCTCCTCTTCCCTTCCTTTCACTCCCCCACTCCGAGCACCGCCGGGGCAGCAGATCACCAGCACCACCGGCGCCTGCACCTCCGCCTTGCCCTCCGTCTCCCCCCTCTTCTCCTCCCTCCACTCTCTCTCTCTCCCTCACACTTCTTTCTTTCTTTCTCTGGGCCGAGCAGAACGGCAGATGAGGACGAGCGGCATCCAATGCCGCTTCGGCCGATGGGGAGCAAGCCACCTCCCTGCGGGTCCCACACCTTTCTCCCTCCCTCTCCTTTTCCTCGACCACGCGCTGGGAACAAGAGCAGAGAGCAGACGGACGGACAAGCAGCAGAGAAATGTCGACACCCTTGACTCACCCCGCTTGGCCAATGAGAAGGCGCCACGCCGCCCACACGGTAGCAAAGACAAAGCATCCCATCCCTTCTCTTCCTTCCTGTATGGAACGGGCACACATGGACCAAAGAGGAGCATGGAGCAACCCACCAGATCGCACGTGGATCACCAGCACAGTACCAGCAGGCCACACCCACCAGCTGGACCCACGCGTCGGGCGTCTAGGAAATGCTAGGTGCACCCGAAGTGTGTACGCAGAGGAGAGAAAATACATTTTCCATGTACGTAAAAAAATTTTAAAATTTCTAAATAAACTAGGTACACCCCAGATCCTACCCTATATCTTCCCACTCATTTCCATTATCCAATTTCCAGAAATAATTTCCAAAGTATATTCCCCTGTACCTTTATTCCAATTAAACTTTGGAAATTCATATCTTCTCCATTCCAACCTTGATTCCGGAAATTCCACCACTAAAATTCTCCTAAAGTCATGCCCTAATTATCCATGTAATTATTCCTATTTTTGGTGCCCACTTAAATTCTAGAAATATTTGTTTGCTCTCTTTTCATTTATAATTTGTGCTAACCCACTTAATTAATATAAGTGCTAACCGTAGTAGTGATCGTGCTGTACCGCTAGCTAACCACCTACCCATAAGGGCGAGTAGGTTTTGGTGACAAGTTATATGCTCCGACGTGTCCGTACCCAATCACCAAAAATAGGTACACCTATAAACACACGCACGGACATGTCCGATACCAGGACACGCCCGCGTGGCTAACTCCGCACCGCCATAGTTAACCCTAGTAATAACCCTCGCCGTAGAAGTAACTAACCCCATATATACGTATACATGATAAGTCCGGTATACACAATATATATATATATATATATATATATATATATATATATATATATATATATATATATATATATATATATATATAACCTTATCCTCCACCCCTTCATCCTAATCTAAACCCAGGCGCATATATAAGCATGTGTGTATGCGTCACTAACCAAACCCTAGGCGTATATGTATACGCATATGTGCCACTAACCTTAGCCACCACCTATCCATATATATAGCTAGCCTAAACCCTACATGCAGTATATATAAGCACGTATGCCGGTACCTAACCACCTAGACCCTATCCCCACGTAAACCCGCCTAGCTAACCCCGCCAAATCCTTGTGGACTTATAGAAGTAGGCCAAGTCTGTCTCACGATGACTTGGTCAAGCTTTCTCCTTTCAAAGGTTCACATAATAGTGAAAGATAATAATATGGTCTGGTTTTCCATAGATAACCACACCACGCTAACCCAGCCCGTAGGAGTCATCTTGTTGGATAAATAACTTTCATCTACCTCTTATTTCAAGTTTACATAGTAATAATAGAATTAGGATAAACCCATCCACCACCTACAACCAACCCCGTTAGGATCCCTCTTTTTGTTTTGGTAGTTTGTGCTTGTTTAATTATGCTTGTTGTGTATGCATTGTTTGGTTTGCTCTCTTGTTTGTCAAGCACTAGACCGCGTAGATTGGAAGACGTACGAAGAACCCGATGGATCCCTGGAGCATGGCTACATCAAGACCCAAAGGATTACTACTATGCCAAGACGAAGTACCACTACACCAAGGCACTGGAGACAAACGCGAAAGGAATCAAGACCCTTGGATATACTCGTCAGCGAGCGGAGGCAAGTCCTAATTTCCACCTATCTACCATCCTACTTATATAACGACCCTCTGATAAAGATCATATAAATATTTATGATAAGATGATGTGATAAAGTGATAACATGATAATATGATAATGTGATAATGAGATAATGAAGTGACTATATATGCTATGACTTGAAACGGGTAGGGGTAATCTAGGTGTAGATTACTTGGTGGATATGTTCTGCGAAGAATATCCTATCGGAGATACTGTTTTAGTCACCCCTAAGGACCGGTTCATAGCCTCCTTTACATTACGGTGAGATATTCCGTACAGACCACATGCCTATATGGGTAGGCTTGATCTCACACCCCGTTAGATTGAAGTATGTTTCCACTTAGGGGCCGGAGTAGGCAAACGGTAGAGCAGGAGACGGCATGGATGCTTTGTGTGTTCTTCCATGGCCTGGTTGGGCGTGGACGCTAAGTGATCTTCCACGTAAAACTCTTGGGTGCACTATCGCGAATTATATCTTTCTAATGTGGATGCTAGTGGGCTTCCACGATTTGTGTGAGGGCATGGACTGACATGTGGTGGTCTTCCATGTCCCGATTGGGCGAAGGACTGCTAGTGGGCTTCCTCGTCCAATATCCCAACCCCGAGCGCCCGTAGTGGAAGTGTATGGATATCTAAGGTAGCGCCCTATCGGGCACGAGTTCTTGTTAGGCCTGTCGCGCTATTGGCCCTAGTGGCGACTCACGTCTATCATGTGGGGAAAAGTGTACAACCTCCGCAGAGTTTTCTTAAATCTATTCGAATAGCCACGCCCTTGGAATGGGCGGATGCCGGGATGAGACGCTATGATTAGACTACAACAACAATGGATAATCGGTAAGACGTATTAATAATTTGGTAACCATAACTTACTTCGGGAAACTGGTGAGGATGGTGAATACCCTACCGGGGCCCAACCTATTATTATAATTACTACACATTTAACCTCCATCCACCCAAAGTTAGGGGCTTGCTGAGTACGTATGTACTCAACCCCCCCTTCTCCCTATGTTTTTAGGGGGAAGCTGCGGGGAGTATATCCGAGGACGAAGCCGATCAAGAGCCTACACCAGGATGGACTACTGGAGCTACGCGAGGATAGGATGCCGAAGGATACATGAAGATGAAGCCGCATGGCTACATGAAGAAGCTACGCTAGGACTACGCTTAGGACTACGATGTTCACGATATAGGAATAGCTAGGGTTTTGTCCGCACTCCAGGTTGCCTGTAGGAATGGAGCCACGATAATATAGAACTGCTGTCTTAGAACTCGATATATAATATATAAGGCCAAGTGGCCCAAGCTATGTAAATGCGAACCATGTATCATGTTTTTCTATTAGCAATAAAAAGTATACCTTTTGATATCAATCTTGTTTAGTTGTGCGTGTCGACCATCGATCCGAGTGGACCCGACATATGATGCACAAGTGGACCCTAAAAATTAGGGGCCGACAGGTTCCTTGGCTTGCAGGAACTTGGGTGGGTCAGTATCGAGGAAGTCTTTGAAAGTGCTATACTGGTTGACATGATGATCGCGATGGCCTCCACGGCTAGTGTTGGCCGCGATATCGCGCAACGTAGCTTCCATGTTGCGCTGACTGCCGAGGAACTGCTGAAAAAGTTGCTCAGCGGTCAATGGTGGTGGAGGTGGTGGTGGTAGGTCTGTCCTGGGGTTTGCTCCATTACCCCATTTCCTCCGTTTCCTCCGTTTCCTCCACCACTACCATTCCCTCCGTTGCCTCCATTGCTACCTGCGGTGCCTTCATCCAACATATTGCCATTGGCAGTGCGGCGGGTACCAACCATCTCGTATATTCCGGCAACAAGTAATTATTAGGTGATGTTACAACATTGTAAGTTTAATGTAATAATCATGCCAATGAATTATTGGAAGAAATAAATTCATTCAACAACACGCAGCATAACGATTCATTTCCACAATTCATAACATCACTAATTAGATTTCTTGAAATAGCATCATCCAAGTCATACAACATCCAAAATTGCCCAAAGATACATACGCATTTGGACTTTAGGCGCTCGGATAGCACCACAACACATGAAGATCCAACATACATGAGTCACATCTCACAAAGGTTACATGCCAACAACAAAAGAACAAGAGCGCAACTACGACTAGCGATGAGACTACTAGCCTACTCGTGCTCGCTACCAACGTCAGACTCAGCATCAAGAACAACGTCGTCGTCAGGTGCAGGCTCGGGTGCAGGTGGAAGGTCAGCGTCCTCCTCTCCTCCGTCAGCGTCAATGATGCCAGGCTCCATCTCTGCAGCTCCAGGCTGGTGGTAAGGATAAACCTGGTTGTACAGCACGTGGTAGTCCTCGTGCAACTGGTCAATGTACTGCTCACGGTCAAAGAGCCAGTGCCCCAGCTGGTGGGCATCGTTCTGGGCTTCATGCCTCTCTGTCACCAGCTGTGCCATCATCCTGTCGCTGTTCCTCTCATACTGCTCATAGCGTGCAACGCGTGCGCGTAAGGTAGCGATCTCCCTGTTGGCCTCCCTCTCACGGGCCTCAGCGTCGTCTCTGGTAGCTGTGGCAAGCTCTATCTGGTGCCTCAGATCCCTGACATGGTCCGAGTGCCTCTTCTTCCTTTTCTGCTCCTTCTTCCATAGGGCCTTGTTCCAGTCATTCATCTTGTACATGCGGGGATCGAGTAGCATCCAAAGTCCGTGATCATAGCAAACATGGCACTCATTGCCGCGTTGTCACCGCCCTCAATCTCATGAATCCCCGGCCGGCGTGCCATCTTTGGGGACTGCTCCCCGAACGTGTCGCAGGGTCACCACGAGGAAACACTCCCGCCAAGGCCTGAGCCAAGCTCAGCGGGAAACGCTCCATGATGGTGCGTAAAACGAAGAAGGCGGCTCTGCTAGCCCCCTCCTCCGGTGTGACTCCGTAGGCACGAAGGCGCCACCCCTCCCACTCCGAGTCCTCGTGGAGTGGTGGGACGGTAACCTCCACAGCAACCATGTTGTCCTCAGTGCTCGGCTCCTCGGTCACCCAGAGTACACGGGTCGCCGCTCCTCCCAGATACCCCACGTGGGCCAACACACGCCAAAGAAGCGTGGGCATCCCAAACTCCCCCAGTGAAGTGAGACTCCCCGGATAGTGGTGCGAGGTGCGAGCTGTCCCACGCGGTACACGGCCTCCGGTGGACTTTGAAAGCGCCCGCTTGGTACGGGCCATCTGTTTAGAAATTTATCCCGAGTGAGTCAAGTAATTAATTATCCAATTTTAATTAACGGAAGTAATCAATTTACAAGGGAAGGTATGCAATGACATGAGATGAACAAACATGATGTATGCACGGATCTTACGTTCTCACAAACTTAGCAAATAATTCTAGCGGATAAACGGTGGCATACAACGTTCTCTCATAGCGTATAACTAAACGTTCTACACGAAGCGCTGTTATGTACCTACAGAAAATCCACTTCAGCCCATCCCAACAGTATGAATAAATGCATTGCAGAATGTAAAGATTAAGTACTCACATGCACGTGCATTCCCAAATACACGCACATGTAGTACAACTACCCGATCCTCGCGTCCTCATGACGGCATCGTCTCAACAGACGGCACAACCCACAATTAAACACCTTGGTAAGTACATGGTTTTGACATGTAAATACTTCCGGTATCACACTAGCACTCCCCTAGATTGCCGGTTGGACAACCATGCTCTCACAACTCCCACTTACCGAGGCGTAGAGGCATTTTGAACCATACATTACCATTCAAGCAAATGGCACCCATACAATTACCTTGTTGCATGGGCAACAGTGAAAATAAAATATGATGCAAACCCCCAAGTCAGTACTTAATTAGCCACCTAGAGTCCTTATTTGGGCATAAAGGATATGACCACTGGCACACTCTTAATTTACAAACAAGTTTTTCTCAAAAGACTTATAGATCTATAAGTTAAAATCTGATTTTGAAAGCAAATTCTTTTGTTTTAAATAGACATGCGAACAGTAACCGCTAAACCTTGCTCTGATGCCAGCTGTAACAGAACCGACCAATTTATAAAAGCATAAGTGAAAAATCACTCGCTAAGCAAGTAATCGTCACACTTAAGCCATTATAAACCCGGTAGTCCGGAAATCTCAAAGGATTTCAAACCAAACATCATCAACCAAGATCGTACAAGTTTAGCGTCACCATTCGCACGTTACAACATTTCACAAATAGTTTGACAACATCAGAGTGCGGAATAAAGTTATTACAAACCAAGTTCTTAAAATCCGAGTAGCGAAAGCAAGTAGTTTTGAAAGCTCAACCCAACTCACGCATTTTTAAAGATTAATACAGTGCCAGTCTAGAGTCTATCCATCAAAAGCAGTTGGGGAGAATATTAAGATTAACCTTGCCCAAGGTCTTCTAGTCCACTGGGAAAAGACAGGTAGCACAGTACCCGTGGAAGGTATGTCCGTCTGCACAAACAACAAGCGGGAAAAACCCTGAGTACGAGAAGGTACTCAGCTAGACTTACCCGACTGACTCAAAATAAAAGACTCCAAGGAGTATGACAGGCTTTATCTGGGGATAGCTTGACTCTTTTGCAAAAAGGCGGTAATAACATTTAAAGTGGTAGCTCAGCTTAACCATTCCTATTTATGCTAGGTGAGCACCTATACTATGCATCATTATAATATATTAGTCATGATTAAGCAATCAAGTAGTAACCATGATCATAAACACTAGCTTAACCCATCATCATCATTAACCACATTTCATAATCATTACTATGATGTTTTGCAGCTCAAGTCAAGGTGTTCACCGTCCCAGAACGATGGCGATTCGAATCGATTACTACTGAGCTCAGGGGGTATTCCTCACACAAACCACACTCACCCGTCGGTGAGCTACAGATCACCGTGGCACGTATCCGGGAAAAACAAGTACGCGGACTCGCATAGAACCACCGTACCCAGGGACCGCCCGACTGTCTTAGCCAGCCATGCTGGACCTCGGACTTACTCTTCGCGCCCCTGTGGTCCCCCATCCATCTCCAATACGGTGCGAACAGATCGAGAACCGGCCCGGATAGTGTTAGGCTTCGCGGTCGGAAGTGCTTATCCGGCCCAGCTAAATGTGAGGCATGCGTTCAATATGACTTGGGGTACAACAACGGTACGGTCCTTAATCGACCTGCAGACGGAATCGCTGTGGTCCAACCACCCCATAAGACTCCGCCCGGTCTCCGTTTATCACAACCATAACCATCAACCAGATGATATCAACATAAGCCTTCCATCAATCATAAGTAACCACCTATACTCGCGGATGACAGGAAATCACCCGACTTCTACCGTCTAAGCAAGCTAAGTATAAAACTCGCCCTAGACTAGCAGGATATATCAAGGTGGGTAATTCAATGGTAAAGCAAGGATATAATGCATCAACGGTTGCACACAACTCCTATACTTAATGCAACAATCATAAAGCATAATTAGACTGTTAGAAAGCATAGGTAAGTAGATGCTCCGGTGCTTGCCTTGCTCGAAGTCACTAGCGAAGTGGTTCGGGCACTCGTGTAAGTCTTCCTCGTCTCCTCCTGCTGGGACCTCCCGCTAGAACTCCTCCCGAGGGTTCTCCTCGATCTCCGAAGGTTGGGGTTCCTCCTGCGAACCTGTATGATGCGATGCACATTCTTAAGTATAGTGAATGCATACACGTATGATGCTCATGAATGAAGATGATTAACAGATCATTTGACAGAGTAGGTGCATATCTCCTCTCTACTAACAACTTAACTCATTTACTGAGTATGTGCATACCTCTTCTCTAAACACTTATAGAAGTGTATAAAGAAGGGAGGTGTGTAGAGGCACACACACATACTCACAACACATAAATAAGGAGAAGTACACTAATCATGGATACACATCACACTTCAGTTATGGTGCTGCATAACAAGACCAGCAAGCAAAACATAACTAAAAGTGCACAAGAAGTAATTTTAGAACCTACCAAAGCAATTAAATCAAAGCCTTATCATTTCATGTGAAACAATAGGCTTGAACTGTGACCTCTGTCTAGACAGTCCAGAAAAATCCACAAAAATTACAAGAGCTACATCATGCTATAACAAGGCCATGATAAAATTTTCATCACATTTCATCAAGCACAACAACCTACACAAAAAGATAAAGCCAAAGGACAGAATTGCACATTTAATAACTTTGTACTGTGAAAAGTGTCAAACAATAGATTTCATATTTTTAACTAGAACTTCTTAGTACAAGAGCAGTCATCAAAAATTACCAAGGCATAATTCCTCATAATTAATTTATTAAAAATCATACAAGAATCAGCCCAGAATTGAATTTAAATCATATTCCAATATTTTTATATAGAAACTGCATGATACATATTTTTCTCAGAAACTACATCACCTAACAAGTCTAACAAAACAAGAATCATATTTTTCAGAGCATTCTACAATTTACCATGCATTTATCCATATTTCAGCCATTTAAGCATTTAAATAAATCTACACAGTAAATTATCTCAAAAATTGCAATACATATTTTTACTGGATAGATCTACTCAGTAGAAGTCTAACAAAACAAGTCTCACTCAAATTGGATCTCATTTGCCACAGATACAAATTAAAAACGATTTAAAACAAAACTGAAATCATTTTAAATCAAAAGCCCAGGCCCACCGGGTCCATGGACTCGGTCCAGTGGACCTGAGTCACAGGTGGCCGGGACCCTCGGTCCATGGCCCCACCTGTCGATAGGCCGAAAGGGGAGGTACGCCGGCCGGCGTTTATCGCCGACGGCGAGCCCTCCGGTGGCACGGCGGGCACCGACGTGCTTTGGGCCATGGGACGGCGCACCCCATGACGCCGCCGCCGTGCTTTCGGCGGGGACGGCGCACCCCATGACGTGCTTGGTTGGACCGGCAGCAAGCCCTAACGGCGGCGGCTACGCAAGGCGGCCGACGGCGGCGCTCTCACCGTCTCCGGCCAGGACACGGCTCGGCGAGGTAAGAGCAAGCTCCGGCGAGCCAAACGAACCCTAGCGAAGCAACTATGCTTGAAAATCGTCTCGGATTCGAACAAGAACGGCGGCGGAGCACGTGCACGTCACGACGGCGACGAGCACGACGCGGATCCGGTGTCGTTCCGGTGAACCCGAGCCCTAATCGGCTCAACCGATTCGACCTACGCCACGAGCGACCTCTAAGGCACAGGAAACGCGCGACGGCGTTGAGGGAGAAATGGAAGAGGGCCGGCGGCAGCGCGAGCGCCAACTCCGGCGAGCTCGGCCGTCACGGCGGGAAGGAATGCGGCCCAAAATTGGCCCTTACCACGGCGTCTCGTCGGCGACTAGCGGTTCTAGGAGGCGGAGGTGGGCGAGGCGGCTCTAGTGGCGTGAGTTGGTGGACGGCGGAGCTCCGATGAGCTCAACCGGCGGCGGCGGAGCTTGGAATGGCGGCGGCGAGTGCGCTCTCCTCTTTCTCCCGTTCGGACAGAGCGAGAGAGAGTGAGGGAGCGGAATGGGAGCGCGTGCGGAAGTGGAGGCGGGCGCGGGCGCGGGTGTAGGCGCGCCCGGTCGTGGGCGAGGCCAGCGGCGAGCTTCGCCCGGCCACGCGGGCGTTCATGGCCGAGCGACACCGTCGGCGCGTGGCGCAAGGCGGGCGCTGGCGGGCGCCGGGCGGGAGCAGGCTGGGCCGCATTGGGCCGAATTGGGCCCGGCCGTTCGCGCTGGTGGTTTTTTTTTTTTTTTTTGAAATTTACAACTGAAACAAAAGGTCCCTTTTTGACCAATTTGCAAACATTTTCAAGAGGTGAGCCAAAAATAAAAGTTGTAGAACTTTTTGAAATGAACAACTTTCATTTAAGGCTCAACTCAAAATTCCCAATAAATTTTGAATCACAAATTCATTTTGAATTTAGGGCATAAAAAGGATTTTTCTAATTATTTTTCTTTTTGCTCCAAATTCCACCAAAAATTTTGCAATAATTTTTGGCAAAACATTTCAAAAATACTGGGCAAGTGGATCCAACCTTGATCAAGTCATTCGCATAAAGATTAAATGCACTAATTAACAATCAAGCAAGTACTTAATTAACAACAAATGCAACACATGAAATGACAATGCATTTAGGGTTAAATGCTTGATAGTGCTCATGTCATGCTAATGAATGATTTAGGTTAATTAATTAAGTGCCTAATGCATGCTTAACACAGAGGTGTTACATCCAGGATGCCCACTTCGCCTAGACTTCGCCGCAGACCAAGACCGCCACCGTCAATCGCCTTGACGTCGCCGCTTTTGTTCTAGGGTTAGGGATTGGGGAGTGGGGAACGGGGACTGAGCTGGACGCGGCTCAAACGCGGCCGCGGCCTTATCCATCCGTGGGAGGGGCAAAAGGGGGCATACACAAATAAAAGTTCCTCCTGTACGCCTGACAGTGGCCCCAAGACGGTCTCAGGCGTATCCAGTGGTGTATCTCAAAGAACGGTGAAATTATAATGGCAGTGGCGAGGATAGACGAATACCAATGGCGTCGTTCAAAAACCGGAAAATTATAATGGCGTGCTTCTAATTAACCCAATACATTAAGGGCCCGTTCGGCTCGGCCGGAAACGGCCGTTCCGGCCGATTGACACCAGGAACGATTCCCACCGTATATTAATTAATGAAGCATTCCGGCCAGGATCTTTTCCAGATGCTCGTTCCTTGCGAAACGAACGAAGCCTAACAATTCAGTTTTCCTATTACTTTTAATAATGTATGAATAAGCATGTGGCCAAAAGAGAAAAAGAAACTAAACTCTGGCAGTTCTTAAGATAGCATTTTAAGTTCATCAGATGTGATGTAGGCATCTTAGCCATCTCTGTCAACATCAAATTTATCAAATGAAGCTTGAGACGATGACTTCCACTTTCCACCAGACGATGCACATGCAGTGTTGCAGCAACAAACCCTTCAAAACCAACTAGCCCATCTGTATTACTGTCAATCTGCTCAATAATGGACTACTATAAGATATTCAATACCCGTAACTCCAATGAAATAATTAACTTTACGATACTTAACAAGCATAGCACAAACTATTTCCAATTCTTCAAGAAATTATGAGTGTTTTTAATGTTCATTTGCACTAAATATGTTCACAGATTTGGGAATTTGTAAGTAGTGACCATATATAACCCAATCAAAGCAACAATGCAGTGTAGTACATAAATCAAACAAATAAGGAAGTCTAAAGAGGAGAAACTAGGAAAAACTGCAACACCCACATACATATTAACAAACACCACACACTGAAAATAATGCATACTTCGCCAAACAAGCAAACCCCAAGAAAGCATGTGAACTTAAAGACCAATTTGTGAAATACAGGGTAAACATAAGGCTATCTGCACCGGCATACGGTATCCGCTCCTCCAAGAGCGCGATACCGGAAAAAGCCCTGCAGCGCGGCCCGGTACCCCGTTCGGAGAAGTTCCGGATGGGCGGCCGTCCGCACCGGGCTGGCGGGCGTACCGGGCGCGATGCTATCCCTCGCGGGCCACCACGCGCGACGCCGATGCAGGGGGAGAGAGAGAGAGGGACCGCGTCGGCTCACCAACTCGCCCGCCGGAGGTCGTTGCCTGCGCCGGCCGACGC
Organism: Chrysopogon serrulatus; assembly: GCA_015844335.1. NCBI lineage: Eukaryota > Viridiplantae > Streptophyta > Magnoliopsida > Poales > Poaceae > Chrysopogon > Chrysopogon serrulatus. The sequence goes on from JADLZL010005201.1 coordinate 80,502, forward strand.
TCGCTTCGCCTGGAATCGCGCGGGAAGAGGAGGAAGAGAGAGGGGCGAGGGAGGAGGGGGAAGAGGAGGGCGGCAAAGGCCGGCTCCGCGCCGCCATCTCCGCCGCGACCTTGACCTGGCCGCCGCGCCCCTCGTCCTCCGCAACTGCGCCGCTTGGCGGGAAGCAGAGGAGGGGGCCCGGTTTGCTCGACCTCGCGGGCGGGCGCGGCCTCCCGGGCGTAGCGTGGCCTCTCGCCGACGGGAGCGTCCGCACGACGCGCGAAGCCTGACCTCGCTGGCGGGCGCGCCATGGGCGGGCTGGCCGGGCCGCGGGCTGCGCCCGCCGGGAGCGTCCGCACGACGGGCTGCGAGCTCCGCCCGGCCCCTGCTCGAGCTGTCGGTGAGGGGTAGAGAGAGAGAAGAATGGGGAGGAAGGAAGGGAGGAAGGGGAAAAAGAAAAAAAAACTGACGTGTGGGTCCCACATGCTATAGAGTAGAAATATAAAGTATGAATGAGTGCGGAAGAAAGCGGTATAGAGTAGAGAATCTTGATGACCAGGATGAAGTATTCCTTTTAGAGGATGAGTATAGAGGACGAAGAGTGCGGATAGCCTAAGTAACATACCGCTTCAATGATCTCTAAACCACATGGACCCTTTAATGTCAATGGAACATCCTTTGCAAGAGCCTGCACATTAGTGTTGACACCACATCATAGTTATAGCTCAGTGATCTGGAACACAGGTTCTAAACAGAGAGAATGTAATTATTTACAACTTCTGTATATTCTGAGATCCAAAGTCACCACATGGAACTTATTTCTTTGTTATGAGAACATGAAATACAACCGAAAAGCCTTTTGTTCTGAAAACTAGAAATATTTCTCAAATTTCTGGATACATAAAGGGCTCTGTAAACACTTTTGTGTATATAGGAGGATAAAATGGTCAACTTTGACTGTACTGCACAGCATCAACAGATGGAGTAACACAGAAGTCAAAAGATATCTTGAACACTGTTTATTAAAGCATCAACCTGTAATCAGAAGAACTGTATTATTCTCGTAGAAGGAACCTGTTTGCTAGTGACAAAATAACAGAAGTTAATATTGCCATGGAAATTGAAACAGTTTTGAAGGAGAGAAAAAACTCATCTGTAGGCCAGTAGTGGTTTTAGTGACTAGACTACTGGCAGTTTTACAATGGCCCATTTATGTATTATGTACATAAAAACCATGAAGTTAAATTTAAAACTACAACACTGGTTTTCGCTTAATAAGTTAACAAGATATGTTAAAGTTGACATAGCAACAAACTTCCCTTGTTTTGGACTTGGTATAAGTAATCACATCATAGGCAACATCAGTAGAATGTGCCAGCACATGCAATTACATAGGATAAATCTGTGGCACTGTTGTAAGCTCAGTCTAGGGTGTGTTTGGGGTGGTGTTTTCTGCGGTGGCGGCCAAAACAAGCGAAGAATCGCACCAAACGCCCCGTGGCGCCCGCGATTCTTTTCGCCGCCCACCGCATGCGCACCACGAAAATGAACTGTAAGCCGTGTTTCCCGTGCCGCGGAGGGACGGCTGCGGTACGCATACCGCACTGCACGGTCCGCAGCCACCATCCCAAACATGGCCTAGGTCTTCTTTATTAATATAAGTGGCAGCTCTTCTGCTCGGTTCGTTTAAAAAAAAGTATGTAGGACAAATATTCCAAAAACTACCCTATGGAAAAAGAAAGACCTTGCAAAAAGTGTACACATACTATTTAGAGTACTGGCACATGATAATATGTCTTGTGATGGGCAACAAAATTGGATATCATGGGAGCAGTGAGGCACCAGAAGCATGGCTAATCTTGAGTTAAGTCTTTATGTAGTAAGTGGGGAAATTGGGAATTAACTTGGTCTGTCAGAAGAAAAATCCAGATATTCATATTAACAGTATATATAGATCACTTGTATCCTTTTTCATGCAATAGTTATTTCTTGATCAGGTTTGTTTAGGTTGCTAATAATTGCAAACTATGATAACAAAATTACAATTGAGAACCTCATTCTATGTATTCCAGTGTGAGGTACTAGAAAAACAGTTACATTAGGAAACAATGTAGTAATGACATCCAACCATAGTTACCTGCTCCATGTCCTCCAGAGCCTAATTGTTCCATTTTTGTCAATGTAAATAGCATTGAGATCGAAGATCAGATAGCTCTTCTGAGTTTAATGTATATGCTAATGCCAACAAAAGTTGTATAAACCATTTGAATCACTGCTAAAATCTCCTGAACTATGCTCAAGCTTTAAAAAAAATTCAGGCACTTTAACTTATCCTTAAAGCAATTTGCTCGAAACGACTGTATTTCACAAACTGTCGCATATTATGTAATGCTGATATATATAAGGGTAATTCAGATGTCTATCCTCCTCCTCTAACCCAATCATGTGCTGAAGAAAAACACAAAACTAAACAGTAAGTAACTTTAAAAGACAACAATATGATATACCTTAGTCTACAAAAGCACCTTAATCCCTTTTCCCCTGAACGGAAAGGACAACTATTCCTCGACCAATCATAGTAGGTCAGAAGCAAAGGTTAGAGATTCTGTTACCCTTAAACTTCTAAGTAGAACAATAAACAGCTCTCCATGAGATTGATATATAATTGATACAAGCATGCAAGTTAACTTTCACAAAACTGAAAATGGCTACAAACTGTAAAAACTTCTGCATATACATATAGAGTAACTCAGGGCAAGCTACAACCAAGGAACCTAAGGCAGCCTGACCGTAAACTTGTTTGTGCCATACTGCCATGCTTAGGTTTCTTCCCCTTGTACTCTCGATTCTTCTTAATGAAATAATACACAGCTCTTCTGCGTGTTTGAGGAAAAAAGAGAGACATGATCCAATCACCACATCTGCATAAACTATTAAAGTTTATCCTAGCTAGTAACATAGTCACAGAAATGTTAGAAAACTATACAATACAGATCTTAAAACGCACACGAATCCCATAACCTCTGAACTAAAAGAGAAAGCTTAAGGATGTATTATACCAACTTACCTATCAAAGAAAACCAGAGCTACAGTACTTCAATGAGATTAAGCAAACATCTCAATTCCTGTTGCATTTCCCTGCAGGGAATAACAATTACAAAACCAACTAATCTGATGATTACTTAATTTTGTTATATCCAGATATCAATTCAACAAACCAGGAGCCAAATCATAAACATTTTGACTTAAACAGAGCCTCTTCATAAGCATATACAAATAACAACCTGCACAGAACTGAACTAATTTCAATTTTTCAAATATTGCATTATAAGCTCGGATCCATTTTTCATTCTGTTGGAACTCTGCTTCACCAGTCAAATTGTTCATTCAAGCTTCATAACCAGATTTCACCACCTGAAATCTTCTTGTAAAATGTTTTGCAAAAGACACTTATCTCAATGCCAATAGCAATAATAGACGACTTCTCAATCATTTTTGACAACCACAACACTACGACATGGTCCTAGCCTCCTAGGATGAAGGATAGCCTCTTTATTTTTAACATATGGATTATGGGACCATAGCAACCAAAATACCATAAAGAAAGTTAAGCACAATCTCCACACACCCTTTCTGAAGAAATACGACTTCCTCAGATCACAGATGTACTGTCTTGTCCCAAGTCAAACTTGTTCAACTTTGACTAGCAATATTTACAGAAATATATCTCATAAATGTAAAGAGCAAATCCCTCCGTCCCATTGAGAACGTCGTCCGGGAAACGTGTTTGTGAGGGGGGTACGATTTTCCAACGACAAACTCCATGGGATGGAGAGAGTATATATTAAGAAGTATATTTGTTATTGTGAATCTAGTAGTGTGAACCTCATGTCAATCTATATAGAATGCTAGATATTAGGGGTCAGAATTAAAAAAACATAGATGGTTGATGGACTTATATTTATGATGGGAGGAAGCACATGCAACCAGCACTTGGCAACAAATACAACATGAACTAAAAACAAAGTTCTATAAACATTTCATGGTGAGCAAGAAGCCCCGAGATAATAATATTTGCTTTTGCACAGACTAATGGAGGTATGAAGATGTGGTCAAGGATTAGTTTCTTGAATCTGTTCTTGAGTATGAATTGTAAGGCATCAGATACATAATGAGTACTTCATAAACACAACTTAAAAGATATGCTGTTGTCAAAAAAAAAATGTTGTAAAAAAAACTTAAAAGATATGCCATACAATAAGTTAATAGTTAACTAGCTTCTCATGAGTTATACCGGTAAGGGCACTGTTATCAGGGCTCTCCCCTTGCTAGTTTGCATTCAGATCCTAGTACAACTTCTTATTGCAATGCCCAGGGAGCGTTTTCCCCAGGGTGTCAAATTTCTTTTAATAAGTTAACAGTTATCTCCATGAAAAGGGCTGGTAAATGTCTTCCACCAGACAAAGTCACAAAACCTTCACATACTGCCATTACTTCAACATGGATCCAATTAACTGCAATGATTTCATGCCACCTAAATTAGCGACTATTATGGTTACACTAAATTTTGCAAAGTGCAGGATTTGCAAAGTGCAGGATACAAACATACTTCAATTGGGTCAACATCTGAAGCTCGAAATAGGCATGAAAATAAAGTCATTGAAACTGAACATGGCTACAAACTACTCCTACAGGTTCTGCAGATTGGCACATAGACATACAAGCACTAAATCAGGCCTAACTGCAGCTCTACAAGCAGTGGCGGAGATCCAGGATCACTGATTTGGGGTGGAGGGGGGTGCCACTTCTCTTCCCCCTCAGCTTCCTCCATTTTTTTTTCTCCTCTTCTTCATTCATGCATAAAATTGTTGGGGCTCCATTTTCCATGCAGGGGTAGGGGGCCTCAAGCTCCCCCAGCACTCACGCTGGATCCACCCCTGCTACCTACAAAGCCATAAACATAGCATGCCTCTTTGTTTACCTGATCGTTACAAACTTATTTGTGCCATGCTTAGACCAAAACGTCTTCAAGTCAATTGGATTAGCAAGGTTGTACCCTTCACCAGCCAACTTCTCTAGCACCTTTTTGAATGCACCTGGGCTCATCTTCCTTCCAGAAATACGTGCGCCTCGGCGCTTTGTGCTCATTGGCAGTGGATACGTTGATATAGAAGTTGTGCAGCATGCAGACTGCCAGCCACCTGCACCCCACCGGTAACATTGCTGGGGAGATCCGGTGCACGAGCAAATTGGTGTTGGTATGTTGGCAAGGTCCAGCTCAATACCATTAATCACCATCCCCACAGTCTTCTTAGGTCCCCTCCTTCGGGGTGCATGCCCATTGGGTGCCCCATCCACCAGTGGAACAGCAGCCTTCTTAGGCTTCTTAGGCTTTGGTGACTTAGGCTGCCGATTCTGCTGCTGGCCCCGCTGCCTCTTTTTCACAGGTGGGGCGGTGCTAACCACAGAGTGATCCTCAATCAGCGGAGGTGGCGCTTCCTCTTCCTTGCATGGAGGAGGCTCCTGAAGCGGTGGCTCAAGCTGTGGTTGCATCATCTGGAGAGTATGCTGCGCATCTGATATCATCCCATAGCCAGTAGGATGGTGATGCACAATATGTCCGCCATGCGCAGGATGGCCACCATGGCCTGGATGCCCAGCTGGTCTGATAGGACGAGAATGAAGGACCTTCTGCTCACTGGGACGTTGGTGGTGCGAGTGTGACTGGTGCAACCAAGCTTCATTGCGTGAGAAGTCCATGTGAATAGGTTGCGACTCGGCGGGCATGCCACCAGAGACTCCACCACCAGCAGGGCCACGGGGATGTTGCGAGTGCTGCATGTGGAGGGGGTGCGGGGCATTGTGGTGTCCATGGTGCTGCAAGAAGGCACCGTTCGGGAGCAGTGACTTTGTGTCCCGGTCAGGTGGCCAGGACGACATGAGCTGCAGGCCGAGGTTGCCTTTCACAGTGTCGTAGAAGCCCCAATTCCGAATGCCTAGGCTGCCGTCTTCGTCGTCCATATCTGATTTGTGGAAAAAGCAAATCCACCTCCGACGACCGCAACAAGGAGCAGAAAACCAAACCTTATGGCGGTTCTGATCAGCCCATCCTCCAATCGGCAATCCCTGCACACCCATTTTGGCAATCAGACCAGAAGAAGCAGGTCTAAAAATACAAAATTGCAGGACATTGCAACCAAACTCTAGCTACCAAAATCGAAGCCAGTGGTGGGCCTAGTTGTAATGGTTAGGTCAGATCCGGATATAAATTGCTTCAGTTAGGGTTTGGGGATGCTCGGTTCAGCACAGCAGGAAGGGATGGGCAAGGGAAGGGGCGGTCCTACCTGGTGGATGTTCGTCGCCGGCGAAGGACCCCGACGAACAAGGTCGGCGCCGCTCGCCGCCTAGTCGTCGACGAAGGGGGGCTGTGGGTGGTCAGAGCACGGGATGCGAACGGATCCTCTCCTACGCCGGCGCCCGGACACCGCCGAAGGCCCACTCCCCTATTCGTCTAGCTAGCTTAGCTGCCCACACGCAGCCACGCAGGGCCCAGTGCATCCGTAGGTGCCACAATCACGGCCCAATAAAAACCCTCAGGAGCTACCAAACTTCATTCCGATTGCCATTGCGATCTGCCTGTCGGAATAAGATTCTTTTCTGATTTTTTATTTTTAAATTTTTTTTTGCTAAATCAAAAAAAATGCAAAATTAATGCTCTTCTTGGCACAAATTCACCAAATACCCTTTTCAAAACAGTTTAATGGGTCAAACTCTTTTTTATGCTCTCAGAAAGGAATAGAGAGAGGTGAAGCTGAAAAGGTGCTTCCCTCATTTCTCTCTCAGCCATGTACTCCCTCCATGTTGAAAATAGAAGTCGTTTAGGACAATGACATAGTCTTCAAAGTATAACTTTGATTTTATATTTTTATAAAAATATTTATCATAAAGTGATATATTTATACTTTTATGAAAGCATTTTTCAAGACAAATCTACTCATATGGTTTTCATATTTCCAAACTTAAAAATTTAAAAGTTATTCATGATTTATGTTCCCAATGTTTGACTCAAATCTTGTCCAAAACGACTTCTATTTCCTATCGGAGGGAGTATAAGATTGTTGGTGAAGCTATTTGCTAAACAGATTTTCCAAAATAGCTTAGTTCCACTTAGAAAGTTTCTCATATTTTTCAAAAAAAAGTGAAGCTAAGTTGTGCCAAAAGGCTTATACTATTGTCGTCGATTGAAATGGTGGAAAAGACATAACATCGGTTGGTTTTTTTTTTTTTGAATAGTGAGCTTTTGGTGATTATAATGGTATAACAGCAGTAAATATATAAACTGGTGGGAAGGACATAGCATCGGTACATTGCCGAGGTCAGCTCAATACCATTAATCACCACTAGCTAGCGCAACTATTAGTGAGATTTTCCCTTTTTTGTGAGCCCATCTTATAAAAATCATAACTTTTATATATAAGCTTCAATGAAGGCAAACCTTTGTTCTAGATAAAAAGATCTAGGATTCTGTGGTTTATGATTTTTTTTATTTGAGTTTGTTTTAATATAAAAACTGATGCAATGTTCATATGTGTATTTGTGGATCTGAACATTGAATTGTTCATTTAGATATCAAGATGGGTTTAAATGAAAATATTGGAGACTACAAAAATTATAGATATATTAGGTATCTACAATACATTTGTAAATGTTATCCCTACACGAGGCTATATGAAGAAGTTTATTTTTTTTTTTCTAAAATATGTTGCACTAGCTAGTGGATAAATCGAGGCAATTTATGTGCACCCTTGCATATCACATCTTAAAAAATTATAACTTATTTATATAGTCACATATATACACGTGCTATTCTACACCCTAGGTGTAGAATAATATTCTACACCCAGTAGTTAATCTTGAGTAATCTTGACTAATCTTGAAGAAAATTCAGAAATCTTGAACACTACTAAACACCAACTCTTGACTAATCTTGAATGTGGTTCGGTATCATTAAGTATTGTTCAGTATTTTTTTGGTCAGTATTACTCAAGTATAAGTCAGTATTAGCTACTGGGTGTAGAATAATATTCTACACCTAGGGTGTAGAATAGCGCTGCCGGTCACATATAACTATAAATTTTATATATGAATTTTATTTAGTGATAAAAGTAAAACCTTTTAGTTAACAATAGTTTCGTATGAAGCCATCTTGGTACCAAAATAATTGATATAATGTTTACATCTAACAATTGTATCAACCTTTTAGGTACTAAACTGCAAAATTGTAGTTTTTTTCTTTCTCTACAAATTTCACATAAATTTTATCTTCAGCCTAGCTAATTCATATATAAAATTTATGATTTTTTCAAAATGGATCTTTCTTATTCGTTAGAGGAAGGTTGATTTTCATTCTCTACCTTGTTTTCTCACTGAATATTTCTCCTTCTCCTTTTAGGATAACACAAGCTGCACACGTCGACATGAGCATATTAGCACCCTTCTGTCTTCATCATACTATAGTGGTACCAGGTAAAGGCTCTTTGCCTGTTGCATTCTTGGGAATTTTATAACCTCAGTTGTAAGAACATACAGTGCATCACTACCAAAGCGAATCCTAAAACAGATTGGAACCTGTATAAGAATTTCTAAGACGGCAGATGAACTTCTATGGCGTATCCAGGTGAATGCATACTGCTTTTAACCATATATTAAAAGCTTAAATATTGCTTGAACTGTTTAATCTGGCAACAATATTATTTCATCCAACAGCTATATTTGCCATTCTACAATAACCAAGTTCAATCATGCCGACTCTTTTTTTTCCCCTAAATGGTGATCAAGATCTTTCTTCATTTCTATTAGTGGAGTTTGGTGTAGTGAAGTTTTCCAGACTATGTTTGCAGCATCTCTCATCGCATCTTTCAAGAAAGAAGTGATCTACTTGAGTACGAAGACGTAAGATTTTGACGCTCTTTTCAAAAAGAACAGTGAGCCACTCATTGATCATGTTTGCTATCTTACATTGCAAACAGGCTATTTGAGTTGCTCAGCTGATGACTGAATCCCTTGATAATAATAACATGGACTTGGTGACAAGATGCATCGACTTATGCACTAGTGCCAAAACAAGAAAATGCAACTACACCTGAACATCTCCCATCATTCTTTTCTCGCTTTTCAGCTTCCTGGGTCTATTCGAAAGTACTCACATTAGGTGACTCTGTTTATTAATTAATTACGGATCACCTCAAACACTCTCATTAGATGCATCATGCATGGTTTTTGTCATTCATAGAATTTTGGTAGAAGTGGAAACCTTAGCCACACTAGAATTCCTTTTCTCGTTTTGGGATATGTTCACATGCCTTCTGGCTCATGGTATACATTGGGACGCTTTGTGTGATAGGTGACAGATACTTGAGCATGTGACACAATGGCAATTTGTTGCACATAGTAGTAGTACATGCCCTTTTGCTAAAGGGCTCATTAAATTCTTTCCTCAGAAACCATCTTAGAAATCTTGTTAGTTTCTGGGGATCCAAATTTCATGTCAATCAAAATTTATATAGGTATGAAGATGCAATAGGGATTCTTGGATTTTGGATTCGAAGTGTTGCAAAGTAAGGGCCTGTTTTGTAGAGATTCAGATCCACTAGATTCAGATTCAGTTGCTTGGATCCACAAAAAAATTTGCCAAAAACTTCTAGATCCACCGAATCCAGATTCACCAAATAAGTGGATTTGGGGGTTGGATTCACCATTTTGGTGAATCTCCTCAAGAGGTGCTCCACGGATCCATGGTGAATCCTAGATCCAGATTCACTTTTCACAGTGGCAAATCTCTACCAAACAGGCCCTAAGCCCAGTTACCAAGCGGGGGATAGTTCTCTTGTTAAATTTAGTATGATTATTACAAGCAAAATGTATTTGATTGATTTAGATAGAAGGGCGAATCTGTAACGCATAATCAATGACATTGTAAAAGCAAAGCTCTACCTCACACGTTCTAACTTTATAAGAGGGAAGGATACCTTAATCGACACAGTTAGAAGAGGGCAAATACTCACAGTATATTGAATATTTGACTTGAACAAAATTTTTGACAAAAATAAATATCGTAGGTACAATTTCTTTTTACGTCTGAGAGGCGAGGCTTGTAAAGCGTAACATGTCCTTATAAGAACAGTCACCAGTCTTGACTGTCACGATGACCTGAGACGAACAAGGTACACAACAATGTGCATTTTCTAGCTTGCACACGAAGGTCAGGATGCTTTTGCAATCGCAGGCACACTTGGTGCTAATAGGTAGTAGTAATTCACTACAATCTGTGAGAATTCCATGTCCCAAAGATAACCGCGGTATAGATCATCCAACGTTTGACGGCCATTTTAAATATACTGGCTTTCCTCCAGGCCATGTGTTGCTTTTTGATCTGGTCCTAGATGAATATGGCGCTAAATGCCTCCTCCAACGCTCTTCTCTTACTCAATTCAGCAGTCCATCCGCCTGCTCGTGCTGCTCGCTCTGCGCGTAGTCTCCTGGTCTCCTCGTCATCTCCTTGAAGAGGATCCGATCGACTGCCGATTAGCTGGGGAGCCATACCTGTGGGGCGAGGCTGAGCCACTCCCCCAAGAACAGCGGCAGGTGCATACTGGCCCTGAACTCCTGCCCCACCACTAATACCCTGAGAACTCCCAGCAGCCTGTTAAAGATTGCAAGAGCACCAAGAGTTGGCATCTATACCAAGAACATGAAATCAATGCATCAACCTCTCAAGAAAAAAAATAGTATCAAAGTAAAGCAGTACAGTATAGAGAAACATAATGAAAGGAAAAGGAACCTTGCAGTGGTTCTTTATGCGAGATATGTGCGAGTCAAACCAGATGAAAAACTGAACATGATCATATAAGGATGCAAAGAGAAGATGACAACAGCATGCCTCTACTAAATTTCATTTGCAGTCATGTTGGTCGAGCAGGGCACATCTATGCAAATATATATATTCCGATAAAAAAATGCATAATGAAGGTGAAACATGCTGGCAAAGGATTTAACTTGCTAAAAGATTGTCCCCACGATCGCAAAATCACCACTCCTGCATAGGTCATTTTTTCTAGTACAAAACATGCAGCCAATACTGTGATTACGATCACAATTACCAAAAGAACATGTTGATAAGATGTCAAGGTGACAAAACTGAAAGCTGTCGCTTCATGATTTAGCATTTCATCACTACTATATTCTCATGATGTTTATTATGTAATAAAAACAATCTCATGATATTTACTAGAAGTTTGCCTGGTTGACCTACTAAATGGTAGTGCCAAATATTTCCCATACAAGCAGCTTACCAGTGACACCAGCATGATGGGATTGCTTATGTACTTACACAACCAGCTATCAGACTATAAGATCTCTAAGTCAAAGAAAACCCATATTTTATAACCTTCACACTTTTTTTTATGAAGAAAACATATATCTTGAAAATATCTACTGACCGTATCATTGGCCTCGGACTTTACAGGATTCATCCTGCTTGCTTTAAGTGCTGCCGCAAGATCTTCCGCCTATAAAGGAACACATAATACATAAAAGATAAAACTTTCTTCATCAGATATATGAATATGTCAAAGGTTAGAGTAAAACATTTCAACAGGAATTTCGGTACTCCATAAGACTACACTAGGGATCATGACAAAACACACCCTTTTAGCTCTGGACAAGTATATCTGCTCTGCATTTTCCTGCTGGTATCTTGCAATTTTTGCTTCAATTGCCTCGACATCTATCCCTTCGATCAGGTTGAAAGCTTGAAAACAAAAAATCAAACCTGCTAAGTTTTTCCCAATTGGTATAATTCAAGAATAATAAATTAACAAACAGGGAAAACAACTCACTCATATCCTCAACTTCCTCCAGATAATCGTTGTAGTCTTTCAGAGTAGGGAAGTGTTCCTGCGTCTTGTTGAATCTGAACCCAAATCCGTTGGTAATTAGAGCTAGATAGAAAAGAATCCCTTTTCTTACAGAGAACAGAGAGATTGCTTCAGGGTGTGGAGCGCACATGCTGGCTATCCTGCGGCGGATGGTCATCTCCTTCGCCCACGCGTTCCCCCCGCCGCCTGACACCATCACCATCTCGCCGCCGCCGCCTACACCGCAGGATCAGCTCCCGTACTGGCGCACTGCCGTGGAATCGCGCCGCGGCGGGCTCGAGCTGGGAAGTCAGCAGGGTGTGGCTAGGGTTCGGAGTGGGGAGAGGAAGGGGAAGAAGAAGTGTATGCCTCAATGGCAATTGAGAAAACGAGAGGTCCCTTTCCGACAATTACTGGTTTTTGGTCGATCTGAGCCGTCTGATACCGATCGAACGGCTAGGAGCTTTCACGTGTCAAGGTTTAGACCTTGTCCCTTGCATCCACGTGACGGACGCCAATGGCGCTTGCGGTTCGCCTCATCGGCCGCCGCCGGCTCCTCCCGTCGCCGCTCGCTGCCGCCGTTGCTCACCTCTCTGCCGCTTCCCAGAGCCCGTGCCACCACCACCACCACCACCCACTTCCGACCCCTGCGCTCCCGTTGCCCCCTCGTGAGCTCCATCCTTTCGCTCTCCACTCGCGAAGCTTCTCGTGGTACTCCCGCTCCGGCTCCGGCTCCGGCTCAGGCTCCGGCTCCGGGTCTGGTCCCAGCCCCGGCACCGCTGCCGCGGACGCTCCTGGAGAGGATGTGTACACCGAGAAGGAAAGCGTGTACTTGGATGGCGTGACGATCGTTGATGACGGGGAAGGGTTCGCCAGCGGAGCGGGTGCTGCGGCGGATGCCGTGGGAGGTGCCGCCGGCGCCACGGCCGACGGCGTCGGAGGAGTGTCGGAATTGGCTGTTAGCACAGTTGTGGACCTCATGGATGGGTTCCATAGCCTCACCGGACTGCCGTGGTTGGCCTCTTATTACTGCTGAAAAAAAAAGCTTTCCATTTCCCGTTATTTTTGGCAACATGTTGTCTTGTGCCAATTTGAGGCTATGCTTTTGCTTGTACTTTTGCATATGTTATGAACATCCCCTGTAATTGATCCAGTGAATGTAATTTAAGTTTAATTGTTGATTGATGTTCATCACAGGTGGATGACAATCTCCTTTTCTACTGTGGCCATGAGACTGTTGATACTTCCTGCCCTCACAGTGCAGCTTCAGAAGACTGCTAAAATTGGTGAAGCATTCAGAAAATGTAAGTTGTACTGCCTGCTCTGCAAGCTTCCTATTGTCTGGTGATGCAGCAATGCATCGGCTAATCAATTTCTTTATTCATCTTACAGAAGTTGAGCAGAAGTATATTCTAAATTCCCAACGGTCTTCTTTGTGTAGTTTATTATGTTTAACATCCATTCATTGTTCGGCTAGGCGGCGACTAGGCGCGATTACTCGCGAGGCGAGGCCCGTCGCCTCGCCTAGGGGGGTAGGCGGACCCCTAGGCGGGCGCAGCCTGTCGGCGGCGCCCGGGCGGGGAGGTGGAGGGGTACCTCACGTGCAGATCCGGCGCGCCCCCGGTGTCCCCGCGTGCAGATCCGGGCGCCAGCTCGTCCCCAGGAGGCGGAGCAGAGGCGCCCGACGGGCGGGAGGAGGAGGAGGAGGCAGCTGCCGACGGGCGGACCCCTAGGCGGTCGCGGCTCCCTCCCGCCAGTCGCGCTCCTCCCCGCTCCATGGCTCCTCTGCTCCATGTTAGCGCGCCGGAGGCAGGGGCGCCGCGCGTCCGGGGCTGGAGCGGCCGAGGATGCGCGAGGAGGTTGGGGATTCGGGAATAGGAGAGGACGGGGAGGAGGGAGAGCGCCGCCTAGCCAAACGCCCAGCTCCGCCTAGGCGCGACTAGGCGCTAGGGGGCATGGCGCCTAGAAAGCGCCCAGCGCCTGGCCGAACTTTGCATCCATTGACAATTAAGGATCAATATCCCTGTGCCTCGATTCAAACAAACAAACAAAAAAGATCAATACATCATCCTGATGTAATAGTACGATAACAGCTACTGCCTAGTAATTTTTGACTCAAAATGCTTATGTTAAAAGATACATCTGTGGTATTGGATTTAATAGATTGCACATTTTCCACGTGTTTCTGATTGGATTCTCATATATCTTTTTTTGAAGTGTCCACTTCATTACCCCCTCCTCAGCTTGGAAGTAACTTCCGTGAACACTACACTCAGTTCGTAAGAAAAAAAGAAGGAGCTTGGTTGTCCCTCATTTCTTTGGAATTTTGCCTATTTCTCGGTACAGGTAATGATATAAATATTGTGATATGATCTTTTGGCTTCTGCCCTTCACATAATTTAATGTTAGTTACAGATCTTATGATGTTGTCAGTTAATTTTGCAATGCACATTTTGTTGTTCCTAATTATATTCTCATCTCTTCTTCCCTCTGTATTTTGTCGCAGTTTCCTTGCTTTATTCTTTGGATGATGAGTATACGGAGCATGTGCTTGAATAATCACCCTGGATTTGATAATGTATGTTCAAGGTATCTCTGTACTTTTTCCTCTATTCCTTATACTAGTCCCATATTTTGTGAAGAGAGTCTCATATAATGTGTTAAGGAGTTATGGCCACAATGTTAGTAGCATAGATGCTTTTGATACTGTTTCCATTTTATATGTATTCATCTTCTATGTTCTTTGTTGTATTTTTTTAAATTAACTGTTGATGGTTTTACGAAAAGGTTAATTTGTTAATTGCAGTTAGGATGCAACTTATTGAAACTATAACAAAACGTTTATACTCCATATTCAATCCTAGAATTACTATGTCGCTATTGACCAATTGCATAGAGTTTAATGCACTTGCACTTCACCCTATGAGAAGAAAAAGAAAAAGATGCCAAGGTGTGAAGTACTGAATTACATTATTGATACCTTGTGGTCCCAGGTGTTTTAAGGAACTACTGTGTCAATTGAGGTACTAGAGATATCTTGCTTAGCATACTGTTAAGTTGCACGTCTGGAGGTTGCATTGGTTCTTTTGTAGATTTGGAGCTGTTGATAATTGTGGTTGTTAGGTGAAAGAGAATGTATATCCAGGGGCATGGTGAGGTGGTTGAAGAGGTTGCGGGCTTGATTCATCTGAAGGTAGTCAGCCAAGTTGCCAACATCAGGGTAGTGAACTAGTGACTGGCTGGGATTTGATACCGTAAAGCTTGGATGCCATGCTAGGCACACAACAAATAAGTTGTATTGAGTTGAAAACTGGTATATATACAATAGAAGAAAGGACATATGGGCAACATTTAGACTTGATGTGCCAAAAAGCTAAAGACATATCAAGTTATATGCTAGTATTGATAGTAGTTTAGTACTATGGTTACCATTTATTGCCCAGATATACACTGTCTAATGGCAAGTGTATCCTGTTTGTGAAGAACATATGTTTTTTTTTTTTTGCAAGAATTATATTCATCCTATTATGCTGCAGGGTTAACTCATTAGTCATTTTCATTTAATATATTTAACTTCCTATTATTTATTTGTGTACTTCT
Organism: Chrysopogon serrulatus; assembly: GCA_015844335.1. Taxonomy (NCBI): domain Eukaryota; kingdom Viridiplantae; phylum Streptophyta; class Magnoliopsida; order Poales; family Poaceae; genus Chrysopogon; species Chrysopogon serrulatus. Next base: position 95,996 of record JADLZL010005201.1, read on the forward strand.
GAACAGGGTGGGATTCTGTGGTTCCATGACTTGACTGAGTTTCCACATGGCACTTTAGGTCCCATCTTTCCTATCTTAGTTGCTGGTCTGCATTACCTAAATGTCCAGGTACTCTCTTGCCAATTTCTATTTTGAATGGCTTTGTCTATTACTCTCCCTTTCCAATGCGTTTCCTTTTGCTTTGTAAGTCTAGTCTCTAATACAAATTAAAAATTCATGGCTGGGTTGATTTCCTCCCAGTAGGTTCTCACTATGTGATCATTAATTTGAATTTCACATACAATGTTTGGTTAAGATTCATGCAAGCAAGTTGGCGTACAAGCGATGACAACATTGAGGGCCTATTATGAGCTTAGATGAAACTAGTGCAGTAAGGGTTAACTAGTGTTGGATGGATTATAGGTTGGTGTGAACTGTTGATTTTGGTTTCTGATAATCATTTTTGGTCTATTATAGATGGAAGTGTATTGATGTTCAAAAGATCTTTCCAAATGTGGAACCTGGGGGGAGGGGTAGGGCGGGGGGTCAGCACAGTGTATTAAATTTCGCTATGTTCTTATGAAACCTTTTTGTTTAAATATAACATTTTTAAGTTATTTTTTTTTTTGCTAAGTGGATCAATAATGGTAGTTTGTTCTAACTGTCTCTGAGACCGACTTTATCTGTTGTCTCAGATTTCTTTTTCAGGGGTCTCAGATCAAGGATCGTCCAGGAATTTTTGGCTTGCTGGCTAAGGTATGATATAGAAAACCAGTCACAAGGTTTTGGACATGGCCCTGAGCCCGTGACAGCAGCAGGGTGTCATGTGGAGTAAAGTTTCAGACTAATGATGTGAAATGCTCCTTTTACTTGTTTGGTGGCAATCAGTGGAGGTCAATGAAACACTTGCTGGGTTTAGATGGTAAATAATACTAGCATTACAACCAAGGTTGTTAAAATCATAATCCTGAATCGGATACAAAATAACATATTCTACTTAATAGAATCATATAATCAATGCAATCAACTAAGATCATAAATTCGTAAAATTGGATGATAGGATCAAGATTTTAACAACTATGATTACACTACTCCCACATCTTTTCTTTCTGTTGTTATATTGCACTGGAACCAGCACTGCAAAATGGCATTGTTGTTACATTTCTATATGATTGATGTGGTCGCTATACTGACCTCCGGATGTACCCAAGTACTAGCTATGGTTGGTATATATGAATACGCATAAGACCATTCTTAGAGGTATGAATTATGTTCTGTGGGCTGCTCTCAATCTTGATGTCTACAATTAGGTATCAAGATTTTTTTCCTCTTTAGTGTGGTCCATTGAGATACCTGTGAATTTATTTCAGGTTGCCTGTTTACTTTGGATGCGTTCTGTTTTCACTACTTTTATGTAAAAATCTGCCTTGTTCTGAAAATATTTCTTTCTTGTTTGCAGTACTATAGAATATACCTCAATGTCCTGACGATCCCTTTGTTTCTTATCGCATACGTGGTTCCTCAGGTCAGTTACTTGTGTTTTCTCTTTGCTTTATTGCATATGTGATTCCTCAGATCAGATACTTGCATTTCGTTTTTATGTGTGTACAAACAAATGCTGTGTAGTCAATTACCATTTCCAGATTCTGTTCTCAAGTTTGCTGGGCAGAAATTAATTAAAATAAATTGGCCTAATTATTACTGTGGAATTTCATAACCACTGCAGATGCTTTAGTATTTGCAATGGTTTCCAGTAACACATTCTATTTGGCACATCGTTCTGTTCACATTACATTACAATCCTTCTAATATCACAATATGACTGGCAGACGCCTCTTATTCCAAAATAGACAGAGTTGGATAAATAAGATATTACATCTGGAGGGGGAAAGCATGTTGTGCAGAACTGTGGATTGTGGCAAAACCTGATTTCTTTTCGTAGGATTTGAAACTAAAAGTACGATACTCATACATTGTGAGATGATGTGAACTAATTTGCACTAAATTGTTTAGGCAATGATATTTTTGTTACACCAACATGCTTATTATAGCCAAACTGGTTGCAGAAGAAATATCACACTTGTGTGCAACTTTGGTTTCACCCAAATACAATTCAGATGCTGAATTCCAGTTTTTGTAATCTTTGATTTGCAGGGAAGCCTGGTCTACTGGACTACAAATGGTTTATTTTCTGTAGCCCAGGTTAGAGCATAATTTTTACTTGTATTATGAAGTAATTTCCTTTTCAATTTGGGATATTGTGATAATCTTGTATTATTAAACCTTAATATGATTTTTGTGGTAAAGTAATAGTAAATTTCATCCAAAAAATAGGGAAGGTGGATCACGTGTCCTGGTAGAATTATCTCATTCCTTTTTTTGTGTTTGCCATTGATCAAATACATGTTTGAATATCAACAAGGTAGGCATGTGTTTTAGGTTTGTAGCACCTTTTTATGCTTCTGCTCCAATAAATCAATAAGTGAAGGCTAATATATGATCCTAAGAACACCTTGGAGGAGATACCAAATGGCCCACAGCAGATGGTATGATAATGCTGCTTAGAACAGAGTAGATCAGGTTCCATGCATTTTAATTGGAACAAGATGCAGTGAATTCATCATTGTCTACTTCATGTTACATTCTATTTGTTTTCAAATGATTAAATCGCAGCAATTGTCCTTAAGAAATGCTGCTGCCCGCAAGCTGTTGGGATTGCCAAATACTAGAGCTCATGCTGGTTACAGAGCACAGAAGTCACCTCTTGAGGTACCTGAGATGATGCAGGCATGCCCATCTACTTTATGTGCTCTAGTTATTTTCATTATGTGCAACTGAATTATGATGCTCAAGTTATCATGAATTTACAGAGGTCGCAGCTTGAAGATGCTGATTTGCAAACGAAATTGATGTCATCTGACAAGGGAACTGCCAGTGAGAGTACAACTCCTAATTTTGCAATGGAAAGTATGAAAGGAAATATATCTGTGTCCAGCTCACCTGAGGAGCTACTTGAAGTATGAATGTTTACACAATCTTTTGTCTTGGAATGTTGTTCCGGTATGAATTCTGATGCATATACCTATATGTTTATCATTAGCAAGCATTACAGTATCTGGGGACTGGCTGCCGAGATCAAGCTCTTCCACTGATCAGGTAAGTTAGTGTTGTGCTTTGTCTGATCAATTGTTGGCTACCATTTCCATTTGCAAACAATGGGAGTTGGTGATCAATATTGCACACAGGACAGCAGTGGAGAGAAACCCAGATTTGTCTACGGCGTTGATTGGAATGGGACAAACCCTGTTCTCAAATAAATTGTTTCCTGAAGCTGCAGTTTGTTTTGAACATGCTATACCAAAGGTCTGTTGTTACCTCAGATAATTTTCATGATCTAGGACAGTTATTAAGATTCAATGCTCTCGATTGTGTAGATTCAAGAAGATGATCCTCTTCTTGTGCTTGCATATTTTGGGGCCGGTCTTTCAAACGAGCGTCAGGTAGAGTAATGCTACATTTGGACTCAGTTTATAAAAACATTTGGAATAACAGTGAACAACATAAGCATCACTTCTGTTTCCAATGTAGGGGAATAATGAGACGGCAATCAAACTCCTGCAGAGAATAGCAGAGCTCAAGGAACCGGAAAAGCCCATCAACAAAACCTGCTACTTCCAAGGGATGCTTATTTTGGGAAGGTAAAGTCCTTTTATAGACCATTCTGTTACAAATAGTCCATCGATACGAGGTGCTATGGCTACCAATAACCAACATTCTAGAGGGTAGCTTGGCCCAGCATGTAGTGGTGTAGCCACATATTATGGTTCAATTCCATTGCAGATTTTATTTATGTGGCTCTGCTTACCTAAAATGCTGTACAGTTGCTAAACGTGCTGACATTGGTTATTGCAGTATATTATCTAGAGAAGGCCGGAATTCTGAGGCTGCCAAATATCTGCGGATGGCTATTGCTTATGATCCTTCTGTAGAAAGGCTTCTTAAGGAATGCGAGGAAGGAATGGATGATCAGCCAAAGCCAGAGAAGTGATGTGCTGGACCTGAAAAGGCCACAGTAACAAAGATAGCATACTACTTTTGTTTTTGGACACCAAGATATGGTTTGTCTAGAACTGAAAATTCTGGAACGCGAGCCAGCCAATCCTGGGCAGTTAGCGCCATAGAAGAAATGTGAAACCAGAGGGTGGCAATTGCACGGTCAGAATTTTTTTTTTTTTGAACGTAATGCACGGTCAGAATATCTAGGCCATAATACTGCTGCCTTCCTCTGCGGCTACCTCACACACACACCTGTCCATTTTCACACCATCCAGTGCGCTTGACTGCTTGAACCCCGAGTCCCAACATACTTCCTTGTAACTTGAATGCCCAACTTGTGTTCTTTGGTAGAACAGTCGTTCCAAATTTTGTGAAGAACCGACATACTTTTTTTTTTTTTAAATGTGCATGACCTCACAGGTACTGAACATTTTCTGCCGTTTGATATAATTTAGTTTTTCTCAGATTGAAACTTATTTGATCTGCTGCTTAAAGTAATTTTGTAGCTCAAATCTTATTTTGTCCATGGCATTGGACATCATAATACCGTGTCCACTCTCTATACAAGTCATTTTATTTTTGCAAGTATACACGGTATTGTAAAATTAGTACTCAAATAATAGTCTGAGTTCTCGTTCTTGCAACAGCAGCAGCATCTCTGGCAGCATTCAAACTGTTACAAGGTAGGAACTCAAACAAGTTGATCATTCTTATGCCAAGAACAATAGCTAACCTCGTGGGAACCAATCTTGAACTCACCCCCATAGCTCTGTCCTATGCAAACGTTTGAGCTTGAGCATAAAGTCTCATAGGCGCTAGATAAATTGTTACATCTATTTCGCTAGTACACAGGGAAATCAGGATCAACATCTCGTCCCCATGCCTGCAGCCCACCGATGATATCCTTCGCAGAAGCAAATCCCTTCTCGTGGAGAAGCTTGACGGCTCTCTGAGAGTCATTGCCTCTTCTACACAGGACAACCAAGGTTGATGCCTCTCCTGTTTCCTTCAGCGAGGTTTCAAGTGTAGGCAGCTTCTCTTCCAACATGGAGAGCGGCATGTTCAGAGATGGAGAAATTGAAGCTATTTGGAAGTGATGTGCAGGTCGTACGTCCAACAATAGATGAGGTTCACCATTGTCGACCAGTTTTTTGTAATCTCTGCAAGTGATTCGGGCACTCTCTGGGAGTATGTTCACACTTGGTGCTGCCTGCAGTAAATAAATGTAACAGTAGATGAGGACACAGAGATTTTTCAAGATCATTCATAATATGACCAGTTGCATCCATTCACATTACCTTATCAGACATTGGTGATTGTGTGAAGTTCTCATAGTCAAACTTCTGAAAATCTTGTTCTGAGAAAACGGAATTTTTGCCACAATGGGTGCAGTCTGGAGAGCTTCCACGAAGCTTAACCTGCAAATATATGTAGACACGATAATGAGCTATATTAAGACAGTCTTATAGCTATGCATCCAAGCAATGCAAACAACTTCAAAGGATTAGAAGATGTTGAAAGTTTGCAGGATGACCAGAACTACATTGATGACCATGATCCACTTAATGGCAGACCACATGCAAATAGGATGAATCCTCAAACAGGGTTTACAATGCCATTGACCACTGAAAAATCAAAGTACCAGGAGGAAAAAAGCAGGCAAGATCATGCGAATGCTTTAGTGGCTACTTCACAGTTCATGGTTTTCGAGGCGTTGCGGCGTCCTGTGGCGCTGGGGGTACTTCACAACGCCTAGGCGCCTTCTAGGCAACGCCTAGGCAATATGGCGTAACTACAACCTTGTGGCGTCCTGCGGCGCCTGGGGTACGCCACAATGCCTAGGCGACGACTAGGAGACGCTTAGGCGACGCCTCAAAAACCATGTCACAGTTAGATTCTTTTTTAAGTTAAAAGGTTGCAAAACTAACTACTGGTGCTGGGAATTGGTTAGTTACCAGCTCTCTGCAAATGTACATTAAAACAGCGGACTTTTTAACCCTGCTAGCAACAGCTATGTTCCCAGAACCTAAATTGGATCAAAAACACAAAACTAAACTTTATGAGGCACAATCAAGATGTGACCATCACATATAAGGATACAACTCAATAGAATGTAAAGGTTGTTCCCATAAGAAAAGATAGTCAAAGTTTCTCACTAGTGCTGAGAATGATCCTATAAACGATTACTTTCTTGTGAGAACCAATTTCATTTCTTTTTATACTAAAATATGATTGGCAACATGATCCTATCCCACTATTGTAATTCATGTATTAGAATCGAATCTATGATATATACTAGAAAGAACGTGCAAGTTAAAACTAGATAGGAGGACGCAGCATTGCCATCCCCCGAGGGTGCTAGTATTAAAGTTGTGATTATGCATTCGAAAACACAATAAATCTACAGAGTGAAGTCACATACAATTCTAATACGAGCAGAAAGTGCGTCAAATAGTAGCATTCTTCCGCATAGGGGTTCACCAACACCAGTTGCAACCTTTATAGCCTCCAGAGCTTGTAAGCAACCAATCACTCCCGGAACTAGTAAACAAAACAGTAGTTAGTACACCAGTGGGAAATTATGTCTAATAAAATAACTAACATGGCACTAATCATAGATAGCAGCAAACCATATAAACTAATTATACAACATATAAACTAATTATACAAATAGCTAACTTAACTGAGGTGTCTACACTTATTTCTTGTAAAAGCACAGTAAATATCACAACATTTAAGAACATCTTGAAGAAAAAGCCATTTTAGTAATTACATCATTGAATGAACCAACAAAACCTGTAGCCACAGAATAATTAAGGATTAATATGGGCATGAAAAATATTAAAATTACACGACATTGGAGCCACTAACTCATGATTTAAAATCTCCTATTTTGGTTGAAGTCCATATCATATAAACAAAGAAGTTTGATGAATTTTAAACAGGTTGAAAAAAAATCTAAGATTTTGCCCACTGTACTAAGGCCGAGCTTCTACAGTGTCACCTACCAATCCCAAGAACACCACTGTCTGAGCATCTCTGGCAGGCTGCAACTGGTGGTGGACTTGGAAAGAGGCACCGATAGCATGGACTTCCATTATGATGATAAACAGTTAACTGTTACAGAAGTCAATGAATGAATGAAAAATATAAGGTGAAGTGAAAAGGTTGCAATATCTTTGGCAAGAAAGATGCTTACCTGCCCTTCTAGACCTAACGCCGCACCAGATACAAGTGGCTGCAAGAAGTAGGTCAAATATAAGTGATTGATCAATGGATGATTACATGAAATCAATAAAAAGTTATTACGCTATATCGTATTGATGGGGGACTTTACTTGGCAACAAGTTAACATGTCAGAGCAAGAATTCTAACAAATATAGCGTGCATCATTCACAAAAAAAAATAAAGTTACCTTATTCAGCAAAACACAACAATCACTGATCATATACCTAGTAGGAAGGTTGTCAGTTGCATCAACAACTATATCATATCTGAGGTTGTTTTAGTTAATGCTGAAAACAAGAGTGTTGCCTTTGAGGGGAAAAAAATGTATCTGTCATGGCAGATATTGAAAGGATACTTCCGCACAACCTCCAAAGCATTGCATGGCTTCAGAGTATGATGATGCTCTACTACCTTGATAGAGGAATTAATCCTGATTTGAGACAACATATGTGATACAGTGAAATATAGTAGAATCAAATAGTACATTTGTTTGGCAACCAGAGCAGAGAAAACTGCCAAAAGGATAGTTTCTTACTCACGGCAAGCATCAGCTGCTGACTTCACTTTTGGTTGTCCAACATATGCTTCTTTATGAATTATCTGAGAGAGTTTGAGAACAAAAAACAAGGTTAGCATTGATACGTATGACCGCCACAGTTTTAAAAGCAGAACTCTCTCAGATCACTACAATTTTGCTAGCTTATGAGTGCATATTTGTATTCCCCTTCTTATCGAGTTACCAATAACAACAAGAATACATGCAGATGATTCAATGTTTAGCTATGATCCAAAGAAAATATTGAGAACGCTAGATAAGAGGGACAGAAGACATGCCAAATTTTTTCACCTGTCGATGAAGGTTATTCAGTTCAACATCATCACCATCCACAATGCCCAAGCAACCTAATAAGATAACAAGCTGTAAGCGATGATACATTAGTGAATACAACAAATTAGGGAACTGGAGCCCACTAACATATCCAATTTAAACATATAACATATATAAGAAACCTTGTCAAGGAGGAGGACCAAGCCAAGAAATTTGTCTTCTCATTAAAGAAATATATTCTTTTCCTTGAGAAACTAACGTTAAACACAACTTCACAGCAGAATATGAGGCAGCTGCTGAGAAGGAAAAACATGGATCTTCCTAGCTATAAGTGTGTCCTTTGGAACAATCAGACTGAAGAATCTTTGCAGAACCTGTTCATTCTCTGTCCGTTTGCTTCTGCCTGTTCTAACCTAGTTAATGTGCAGACAAGCTCAGACATGGCCCCTTTTGAATGTCTTGCTCTCAGTTCAAGTAGCAAGTCAACATGCCCTTATCATCATTATGTGCTGGAGCATTTGGAAGGCAAGAAATGATCTAATTTTCCAAGGAATCCAACCGTTTGGTTTGACTTCCAAGAACAATAATCAGAATTTTCTCTGTTCACCATGAGGGCGAAGCGGAACTACTTTCCTCTAATTGATACATAGCTAGAAAACTTAGTTTAATTCGGTTAGTTTTCTCTGTTTCTTAAGCTTGTTTCTACCTCACTTGGGTTAACACTTTACTTTTCATTTAAAATATGTATTGCAGTAGGCCTCCTGATTCCCTCAAGGAGGAAAAAAAAACTTCACAGCAGAGAGGAAAATTACCGACACCGCAAGCTGCTAGATACAATGCCACGGGAGAGCCCAAACCTCCAGCCCCAACGACTAAAATCGATGACTGTGACAGCTTCCGCTGGCCTGCCAGATAGATGACAAAGGGTCAGAGGATCAGCCGAAACGAGGTTGCTACACTGCACCCTTTTTTCCCCAGCAATATGCTGCAATTGTGATGACACATAGGAAGCACAAGAGGCAAGCGTTATTATATACTAGTAGTAAACAAGAGAAGGGGGCAGTTCTTGGAGCAACCAGGAAGCCATACTAATGGAAGCAAGTCTGAGACTTTGGAGGCAGCGAGCCGTGCTGATGGAAACGAAACAACTGACCTTGGACCCCGAAGTCCGGGAGAAGGAGGTGGCGGCTGTAACGGTAGATCATATCCGCCGGCAGGCCATCGTCCGGCGCAAACCCGTTGCCCACGCGTCTCTGGCATGCGATACTCCCGCCGCAGGTACCATCCCCTCCTTCTTCCCCCGCCGGCCCACCGCAAACTCCCGCAGGCACCGCCTCGAGCTGCGATTCCAGCAGCCGTATCCGGCCGTCGAGCTCCTCCCGCTCTGCCCGAAGCTTCTTCAGCTCCCGCTCTATCGCCTCCCTCCTGCCGCCGCCGCCGCCCATCCCGCCGCACCTGGACGCTTTGCTCACTGCTGCCGTGTCGCCTGAACCGCCGAAATTGTCTCGCCAAGTCGCCAGTTGCCACAGCCGCCGAAATTAACCAACCGCGTCTCCCACGTGGGTCGGGCCCACGTAAACAGATACGTAAAGATCGGCCCACGTAGATGCTTACGTGAAGCCTGGAGCACAGTCCGGACCACGTAGTAGTAGTAGACGTGTATTAAAGCCCGGCCCAGTAAGAGACCACTTGCGGTTAAGAGGCGAAGTGGTAGAGCGCGTTTGCCCGTTGGATTCGGTCGGGACTCCGGCCGGGTTCTCGTTTGCCCGCAGCCCCTTTCCTTTGGCTAGACGTGTATTAAAGCCCGGCCCAGTAAGCGACCACTTCCGTTAAGAGGCGAGGTGGTAATAGCGCGTTTGCCCGTCGGATTCGGTCGGACTCCGGGTCTCGTCTCGTTTGCCCGCAGCCCCGCTCTCCTTCGGCCCCGTTCCCTGGGCTTCTCGTCGGCGGCGGAGAGGAGGAGGGGATGGCGCACCGGCTGCTGCGGGACGCGCAGGCGGACGGGTGGGAGCGGTCGGACTTCCCCATCATCTGCGAGTCATGCCTCGGCGACAACCCCTACGTCCGGATGGTAGCATATCAAACCCTAACCCTACCTGAATGATTTTTGTCCTTCTCTTTGGTGTTGTTATTATGCGATTTGCAGCGCGATGGTCTGCTTGATTTGGTTTTCGTTTGTGATTTCTTATGCTCGATGGGATCCGGGCCTAGGTTACGCTTCTGTTTAGGTGTCGAATTTTGTGCGCGTGTGGCATCAGTTGTTTTACATGCTGTTTGTTTTTTGTGAAGTTGTCGTTGCTATGTGTAACTAACTATGATAGATGTGCCGTTGAACTTGGGATTAGATCGTTGAGGAAGTCTGATGCTTGCTTCGGGATTGTACACTGCAAAATGCATTGCTGTAGTAGTAGCAGTTTAGGGGCAGTTTGGTTCGTTTGTTCTCCTCACCTTGGTTGGGAATCTGGGAAAAATATTGCTCTTACTGTTGAGGTTCTGCAAAATCAGTAGTGCAGTACAATGGTTTTGCCTTATGCATAGTGCAGTTAACAAGATGAGAATTAGATTTAAGTGAGTTATACTAGCTCGCAAAACTAGTTGTAAATTAGTTTGTAGCAAATTATAAACTTGGTTTTGCCATATGCCATACACATCATGTAGTACTTGGTAGGTGTTATACATGAATGTGGATAACTTTCCAATTAATCTCTCCTTATTTTTGCATTTGCTTCAGTGTTTCATGTAAATACGATTTTATGGCTTAGTGGCTCTTGTATTTCTTTGCAGTTAAGAGCTGACTATGACAAAGAATGCAAAATTTGCGCACGCCCTTTTACCGTCTTCCGGTGGCGTCCTGGTCGAGATGCAAGGTACAAGAAGACTGAGATCTGCCAGACATGTTGCAAGCTAAAGAATGTCTGCCAGGTCTGCCTGCTGGATCTTGAATATGGTCTGCCTGTTCAGGTCCGGGATACAGCACTTGCTATCAATTCTAATGATGCAATTCCAAGGAGTGATGTCAATCGCGAATATTTTGCCGAAGAGCATGATAGGAGGGTATGTTTCTCTTTCAATATTGAATTTTGATGCTGTTCTTAATTTCTTTCACATTACCCAAAGTATAAGACAAACTTTATTCTTCAGGTCGTTTTGTTCATTTGAAATCTGAAATAAAGATAGCATGTATTATTATTGTACAGTTTCTATGATATCACCCTAAACTGTATCATAGTGTCGGATACACTTGAAGTATGACAGCAGACAAAAGATGCCTTCTTTTTATATGTAATTTATCTTGATTTGCATGGTTGAAATGAATTGCAATTATCCTTTGCTAGTCTGCTTATATGGACTTATTCTTGTTTGTTCCATTTGATCTAAGAATACTTGTTCCTAATGAGAGTTTCTGGTTCATAAATGTAGGCCAGAGCTGGCATAGACTATGATTCTTCCTATGGGAAGGCTCGTCCAAATGATACCATTCTGAAGCTTCAGAGGACAGCACCATATTACAAGAGGAACAGAGCTCATGTTTGCAGTTTCTTTGTCCGTGGTGAATGTACAAGAGGAGCTGAGTGCCCTTATCGTCATGAGATGCCTGAAACTGGGGAGTTATCGCAGCAGAACATTAAAGATCGCTACTATGGGTATGTTGCTGTGCTTATGCACTCATAATTTTTGAGTTATATGTTTTTATTTGTGGTTCTCTGCATGTATTGCAGACTGCATTTCAGCAATCAATATTGTTGATTAGCATGTACAATTTAAAACTGGCATTCATAATTTTGTCATATGAAATATGAATCAGATAGCTTTCTGTTCTTAACTCTGCTTGTCAACATTGCAGTCTAAAGGATTTGATACTTTTCGTTCAGCTCTTTTGCTTCACATCAGTACAACACAATGTTGCCATTCCTGTGTTCGTGCAGTTCATCTAGTTCTTTCTGGAGCATATAGCAAAAACCTATTAAGCAATGCTTTTCCTTTATGACTTGGATTTTAGACGACGCATTTGAAGATCCATATTACTTTCTATTTTGTTTCTTGACATTTTTTGACTGGCTTTGGGACTAAAAGGTTCTGCTGTTGTCGTTGATTTTTAGATGGTAAGACCAAAATTAAGTCTCTCTAGTTACTGGCAATTGATATTAGCATCTGTACATTTAACCCACACTGGGTAGAAATTGTATTGGTTACATGTACAGGTGTTTTTTTTATATAAAAGGCTTACATATACAGATGTGTACAAATGAAAAGATGTCTCCAGATACTGTTTGGTCATGAAACTATCCTAACTCGGTTGAAATGTTGAAATCATAGCTGTAACTTGGAAACTTTAACCCAGCCAAAATTGCGCTCTAGATATTCCAAACATTGATGCTTTTTAGGTCAAGTTAATGAGATCTACTGAATTGTTAATTATTATGAAAACCTTTAGGTGAAATGTTTCTATTCACTTTACTAAATTTCTATGTCTATTGTCTCCTCTGCCTTGGTTTCTGACTCTCTCTTGCTCCCTGCAGAGTTAATGATCCAGTTGCACTGAAACTTTTGAGCAAGGCAGGTGAGATGCCATCCCTGACACCACCAGATGATGAAACTATAAGGACCCTCTACATTGGTGGACTCGATAGCAGAATAACTGAGCAGGATTTGAGGGATCAATTTTATGCACATGGTGAGATTGAGTCCATAAGGATGGTACTTCAACGTGCAATCGCATTTGTGACATATACAACAAGAGAAGGTGCAGAGAAGGCTGCAGAGGAGCTTGCTAACAAGCTAGTCATCAAGGGCGTGCGCCTGAAGCTGATGTGGGGCAAGCCTCAGGCGCCAAAGCCTGAGGAGGATGAGTCTGGGAGGCAGGGGCAGGTTTCCCATGGAGGACTGCTCCCTAGGGCTGTCATATCTCAGCAGCAGAGCGGCGACCAACCTCAACCTCCTGGGATGGAGGGGCAGCAGCAACAGGCTGCACCAGCATCGTACTACTTCAATATTCCAGCACCACCAGCAGCAGAGCGGACTCTGTACCCATCCATGGATCCACAGAGGATGGGTGCTATAGTTAAATCTCAGGAGGGAGAAGGCAAACCAGGGCCGCAGCAAGCTGGGCAAGCTCAGCCATCAAGCAGTTCAGCACAGGGCGGCTATCCTGCACCACCTCCATACTACCATGGCCAGTATCCACCATACTATCCACCTCCACCACCATATGGTGGCTACATGCCTCCACCACGCATGCCCTACCCACCGCAATATCCACCTTACCAGCCGATGCTAGCACCACCAGCACAGGCACAAGCTAGTTCATCTCAGCAACCAGCGCAAGCAGGTGCAGGACAGCAGCTGCCTCATGGCCCTCCTCCAGCTCAGCAGCAGCAGCCAGCTCAGAACTGAAGTCCTTACAAGATGTTGGGTATCGCTACTGCTCTGATTCCTCAGGAGGAGAATGAAACCCTCGTTGGTCACCAGCTTTTGTAATTTATTAATTTGTTGTTAACAGTAAAACTTTGTTGTATTGCTTATCAAAGTTTGAAAAACCGGGAGATATACTGGATGTATCCAGCATCTAGATTTTGTGTTACTGACATATTGTGCCTCCTGAGTTTCATCATGCGGAGGCCATCGAAGCCTTCATCCTTTTCAGATTGACCTATCAACTCATTTGTAAAAAAGATGACTTTTTTATAACAGTTGTAAAAATGACTAGGATACCGACCATCTTATAAACTACAATTTTGACGCCTGCAACTTTGCGGAATGTTAGTTCGGCTGCAATATACCGATCTTGATATATGATCTTTGTGACAGCTAATCCATCTGGTGAGAGCACTACCTCAGTGCTGGTTGCTTGTCTTCTGTTCTATCTCGAGGATTCTGCAAAATAGTCGATCAGTATTCCACTAGACCAGTATATTTTAGTTAAGTAGCATTTGGTTTGTACGAGCATCTTCCCCATCTTATATTGCTATTCTTAATTTTTGGGCAAAAACAGAAAAAACATTCTCCAACAGTTCTCCATCTCAGGTTGTCATTTATTCCAAGTTGAAAAAAGAGACTTCTCGCGCGCATCCGACCGTATTAGAAGAAGTGAAAGGGTATAAAAACAATTTTGTTTCTGTCTCAGGATTTATGATGTAAGTTTTTAAGAGGGAGGGCATAATTGTTTCTGTCTCAGGGTTCCTGATGTAAGTTTGATCTGGGTTTGGCAAGTGAATTATGTCAAACTATTGGAAGAGACTCTTTTTTCACTTGCTATATATTTTAGAGAGTTTCTAAATCACAAGATTTGCTAAATAAATTTTGGCAAACTAAGATGCTCAGTCAGTTCGTAATTTTGGTTTGTTTTCTTCCATTTCATTTTTTAGGCTATTATATATTTCCCAATCCTTTTTTAATGTTCCTTCCCTTATCTTTTTTTTGTTAACTCAATTTTTTTTACTTCGAATTTGTTGATTCAACATTTATTGCCAAAATTGCTGACTCAATATTTATACCCCTGTTAAAGTTTGTCTAACATATTTTATTGCCAAAACTACACATCTCTAAATGACGAAATGAGGCCCAAGCTCCAGCACCAGAGCGTGCCACGTCGCCGGCCATTCTCGGGCGTCTGATCGGACGGCTAGACAGCCTAGATCGGGCGAGTTTCAGTAATTTTGCAAAAATGCCCTCAAACTTTATATAAATAAACCCGCAGTCCACGGCCTCCTCTCATGTTTTTTTGCAAGAAACCCCTTGAAGTATAACGAAATCAACCCGCGGTCCGCCACTTCTCAGGCCCCATTCATGGGCCTTGGCCTTCCTCCCCCACTCGGACGTGGGCCTTGTTGGGCTAAATTGGGTCCGGTGGCCTTTTTATTTTCTAACAAATTTATTATTTATCTAAATCGGCTAAAATATTGTAAAAATCACAATAAATCAAATAAAAATCATAAAAATACCAAACCAAGTTTGTTGAACTATACACAACTAGAACTACACTATAAACACATAACATCACATATTTTTTGTAATTTTATTTCTATAAATATAAATCTATTGTACCATACCCATATTATTATATTAAAATTACTCATGAAATGCTCCTCTCTCTTAATAAAAATATGATACTTTTTTAACACCTAGGATAATATGTTTTTTAAATAATACAAGTTTTTATTGCTATAAATATAAACTAGATTCCTCTAGAATGCTCTAAAAAATAATTAATAAAGTTAGCTTCTTTATTCAAATTTTTAGACACTTATATCATACCAAACCCATACCACGCATAAAATAAAATGATTCATTATTATACAAAATTATACTCTCATTTACTCATAAAATAGTCCTCTCTCTTAATGAATACTTCAAATAGTCCTTTCTCCAAAATACATAGGATAATATATTACTAAAATAATACAAGGTTTCAAAATATATACATGAAATTCTAAACATCATGAATTCTACATACACTCACCACTGCCTAGCTCAAGATGGCGTGGCAACGCCGCGCCCCAAGTTTTCTAGTAATCTGGCCCAATTAGACACCCAGCCAAACCCGGCCGAGTTTATTGCGAGGTCACGGGCGGCGAGTCGAGTGACATACTGACACGCTAGGCGTGGCATGGTGGAAGCGGCTGGAGGAAGACGAAACGGAGATTAAAAAAAAAAAAAAAAAGCGTCCGCAACGCGCCTCGGCGCCGCGGCCTCCGTGGAACCATCCGGGCACACTAGAAGGGCAAGCGCGTTCCGACTTCTGACCGCTCCCTATGCTCCATCTCTCGCTGCTGCATCTCTTGGAGGGGTGCAGGAGGGATCGAAGTGGTCAGCGGATTCGTAGAGTTTCCTGCATTATATTATATTAATCCCCGATTAGAGCCTGGGCTAGTTATTAAACCGTGCCGCATTGACGCATTGCGTAGCTAGTGCTTGTTGGGGCTTCCGGGCAAGCGCAGCTTCAATTATTAAGATACTATCCCCGACGGCAAGTGCAGCTTTTAAGATACTAATCCCCACGGACCTTTTCAATACATGTGCATTCATTAGGCCGTAATTTGACTCAATATGTTAAAGAAATGCCGGCACCTTGTTAGATCCAGTCAAATGCAGAGTATGTAGCTGGATTAAAGGCGGTCTCCTGTTGCTAGTTCTGCACTTTTGTTTTGTTGCTGAGTTAGCTGAAATGTCAATGTACTGGTCCCCGTACAAGTTTCAGTTCGTTAGAAACAGCCATATGGTGAAATGGAGGAAGCGGCGGCAGAACCATAGCACGTGTTTGGTTTGGCCAAGTCGTTCAGAGATCACGAACTCTTCACCTAATGTGCATAGAAATTTGGCGAGCTAACAAACTTCAAGGGCCCAACTCATATATAGAGGCATAGATGTGCGCACATTCATGATTACAGAAACTTCTACAACAATCTCTCTGGCTACTACCCTTATGGGATACCATAGGAAGCTCTCTGTTAATATGCTCCCCATGCATCTGCTGCTGTTCTTTAGCTTTGCAGTTCTGTTGCAGACTGTGGTCAGAGGTGCTTCGTCTTCACCCCGCCATGATTGCCCGAACAAGTGTGGTGATGTCAACATTGAGTATCCATTTGGGATTGGCCCTGGCTGTGCAATGGAAAAGGGATTTGAGCTTCACTGCAACAAGTCTCAGGATGGCCAAAGGAATATTACATACTTCTCTATCCTGCCGGTGGCCAACATATTGCTGCTCCAAGGTCAGGTTCGAGTGATGAATTCTATTGCTTCCATGTGCCACAACCGTTCAGCCATGCCCCTCTTGAACCTTGCTGGCACGCCATTCACAATCTCAGAGAAGGAGAACATGTTCACAGTCATAGGAGTCGACACGCTCGGCATAATGGCCGGCACAAGGCAATCTGCCATCGTGAGTGCTCCCACCCACACCACACCACACCACACCCACACCCCCCCCCTCCTTTTCTTCTGCTGTTGGGTGCAGGTTATCTTCAATATACAGTTCTCCTACCAATGCTCAAATACAAACGCCAATCTGATGCACTTGAATTTTTAATAGAATAGTGCCAATGACTCGACTGTATTTTCCTGTTTATGCAGTATGTGATCGGGTGCCAGACGCAGAGCTCTCCTCCTAAAAACCTGGCAGCAGTAGAGGGGTGCAACGGTGTGGGCTGCTGCCAAGTTGCGCTCAGCAGCAACATATCCTACCAACAATTTGACTTCGGTGACAATAATAGTACATCCGACGGGAACACAAGTGCCACTAATGACAAAAGGCACTGTAGATACGCCATGGTGGTCGAGGCTGACAAATTTAAGTTCCGCACGGCGTATCTGAACACGACAACCTTCTGGGATGAGCACAATGGGGAAGTACCAATTATTCTAAACTGGGCTGTGGGCAACAAAACTTGCGATGCTGCCCAGAAGGATGCAGCTTCCTATGCCTGCCATAGCAGCAACAGTGAGTGCATTAATTCGACCAGTGGTCTCGGTTATCTTTGCAACTGCTCTGAAGGCTACAAAGGCAATCCTTACCTTGATGATGGATGTCAAGGTCCGTAATACTCTTTTTTTTTTTTGCAAATAAACATAATACAAAAATTATTAGGTCATAATATAATTCGATATTTGGAGCTAATCAAATTACTGGTTTCTGAGATCGTGCCACCATTTTCATTTTTCAGACATTGATGAGTGTGCCCTTAGTCCATCTCCATGCCCTGGGCGTTGCGTCAACAGACGAGGAAGTTTCTACTGCAGGCGTCGTGGCTTGTCACACTCTGGCACAGCGATACTATCAATTGGTAAAATCTCAATTATATCCAAGTGGCTTTTTTCTTCTTCTCTTAAGTTGAAATGTTACCAGTAACATATGAAAAATTTCAGGCATAAGCGTCGCTGTTGTCATACTGGCCATAGCCATCACTTGCTCATATTTGATCCGTGAAAGGAGGAAACTGGCCAACATCAAGGAGAGATACTTTCGACAACATGGGGGTCTGCTGCTTCTGGAGCAGATAAGCACAGGGCAAGGCACTACATTCACAATCTTCACAGAAGCAGAGCTCATGGAGGCAACAGACCAATTCGACGACAAGAATGTTCTTGGTCGTGGCGGTCATGGAACTGTCTACAAAGGCACGCTCAAGAATGGCACTCTGGTTGCGATCAAACGGTGCATATCAATGACAGATGAGCAGCGCAGGAAGGAGTTTGGCAAGGAGATGGTCATTCTGTCCCAGGTCAACCATAAGAATATTGTGAAGCTCCTAGGATGCTGCCTCGAAGTTGAGGTCCCGATGCTAGTCTACGAGTTCATCCCCAACGGCACACTATTCCATTTCATCCATGGTAGCAGCAGGTGCTGTGACGCCCCATTCTCAACTCGGTTGCGGATCGCCCATGAATCTGCCCTAGCATTGGATTACCTGCATTCATGTGCGTCACCTCCAATTCTCCACGGTGATGTGAAATCCTCCAACATACTTCTTGATGACAAGTACTCCGCCAAGGTATCAGACTTTGGAGCCTCAATAGTGGCACCGACCGACGAGTCTCAGTTTGTCACTCTGGTGCAAGGGACCTGTGGGTACCTGGACCCTGAGTACATGCAGACATGTCAGCTTACAGATAAGAGCGACGTGTACAGTTTCGGTGTCGTTCTCCTAGAGCTGATCACCGGCAAGAAGGCGCTCAACCTTGAAGGGCCCGAGAGCGAGAGGAGCCTGTCCGTGAACTTTCTCTGTGCGTTGAAGGAAGGGAGGCTCATGGACGTGATAGATGACCGCATCAAGGGTGAAGAGACCGCTGGGCTGCTGGAGGAGGTTGCTGACCTCGCAAGGCAGTGCCTAGAGATGGCTGGTGAGAACCGACCGGGGATGAGAGAGGTCGCTGAGAGGCTCGACAGGTTGAGTAAAGTGACGCAGCACCCGTGGATGCGGCGTGAACCCGAGGAGATGGAGAGCTTGCTCGCTGTCAGAGATCCACCGGTGGACGCCGTGGAGATGGCGAGCACTGCGTTTTTGACCATGGAGAGGAGCGTTGGTCATGGCCTTCTGGAGATTGGTCGTTAGAGACTTCTGCCCGTCATGTTTTGTGGATCATCGTGTGCGTGTGTACCCATGTATGGCCTTGTTTAGATTCATTCATTATATATCTAATAGTTAGTTGGTTAATAACTCTGTCTAATTCCATTGCTCTGGGAAGTATAAAATCGCAAATCTGATGTATTGTTTGCTTGGTCATCTCTGATAGAGGTTGCTGTTACTCTGACTGTTCCTCGTCTCTTACTCCTCAGGAATTCACTCTCCTGAGGAATTCTCTTTGTTCAAAGGAACAGTAATGCGTAGTGAAGGCTCATAAAGCATTGGGAATTTAGATTTGGATAAAGGCATGAGTGAAATCGATTGGAGTATCACCTAGAGTTTTCTGTACAGTTATCTTCAGAATTCTCTTGTCCAACCTCTTGAAGTCAAAATTAAGACTTATGAAAAAGAAAATCACCTCTAACATTCCCCTTATCAAATATCATATATTCTCAGTTTTTTTTCAAAAAATCATATATATTCTCATCTTTGGGACAATTTCTCACACCAATAACTAAACGATTTTATTCTGCATAAAGATATGCTTTGTCGACCTTTTACTTTCACTGATTAAAAAAATAGAAAAAAGCCATTTCCCCTTGGTTTGGTTTAGGGTTAATTTGATTTTAAAAATGAAGCCAGACAGGCTTATGTGGCATACCAACAGAATGCCACAGTTCAGCTAGCAACTTGGTGGCTTGGTCACAACTCACAACCAATGACTAAAAACTATTTTTAGCAACACAACAGACAGCACATGCCCTTCTAGCCCAACCAACCTAAATGGGCACTACTTCAGATCAAAACTGCACACAACTTAAACAGAGTACTATCTTCTCCATATCTTGCGTTCTGATGATCCAAGCAAATCATTCGGTGGTCCTGAGTTCAGCCTCTCATCCAGCTCAGCTCATTTATCTTCTCTCCAACGGATATAATAAGCTAGCTAGCCACAAAATTAGTAAGTCTTTTATACGGATTGCATCCCTATCGCCACAAAATTAAGCGAATTTACACTCCAACCGCCGTGGATAATAAACAAGTTGAAGTGGGAAGTCTAGGCTAGAGCCGAGTTCGTCCTCGCGATCACTTTCATCGGCAAACCGCCTTCCATCCGCAGCGTGAGCGAGAGCACGAGCCCCGGCCGCTCCTCGCCGCCGACGAACCGGAAGCTGAACCTCTCGAGCACGCACGCCACAATGGACTTCATCTGGATGTACGCCATCTCCTTGCCGAGGCACATCCTTGGCCCGGCGTGGAACACCGGGTACTTGAACGGGCTCTCCGGCCGGAACGCGCCGTCGTCGCCGATCCACCGCTCCGGCCGGAACTCCTCGCAGTCCGCGCCCCAGATGTCCTCCACCCGACCCATGGCGAACGCGGAGTAGGTCGCCAGCCACCCTTTCCCGACGAACGTGCCGTCGGGCAGGAAGTCGTCGTCCCTGCAGCTGTGCGTGTCCATGGCCACCGGCGGGTACAGCCGCATGGACTCGGTGATGGCCGCGTGGAGGTACTGCATGTCCCGCAGCTCGTCGAAGCTGAACGTCGTCGTCGTCGCCGCCGCCGCCGCGCCCGCGCGTTCCTGCCCGCTGGACGCGCGCCGCACGCCGCGGACCTCCCGCACGATCTTCTCCTCCACGTCGGGCCGCGTGGAGAGCAGCCAGAAGAACCACGTCAGCGCCGACGACGTCGTGTCGCGCCCGGCGAGGAGGAAGTTGGTGACCACGTCTCGGAGGCTCTCGTCGCTGTGCTCGCCGCTCGCGGCGAAGCGCGACAGGAAGTCGTCGTCGTCCCTGCCGCACGCAGCTAGTGCTACCCCAGCCGCCTCGCCCCTCGCCCGGCGCTCGCGGATGATCCTGTCGGCGTAGCCATGGACGACGCCGACCGCCTCGCGCATCCGCCGCTCGGGCTCCATGTTCAGCACCTTCTTGAGGCGCCACAGCGACTTCACCGGCGACATGAACCGGGCCATGACGGCGCTCTGCGCGTCGTTGAAGGCGCGCATGAACTCGGCGCTCTCCGGCGCCGCCATGCCATCATCCTCGGCGGCGGCGAGGCACGCCGGGTCGTCGCCGAACGCGACGCGGCAGATATTGTCGAGCGCGAACCGCTCCAGCACGTCCTGCACGTCCACGGTCCGGCCGTCGCGGCGCGCGCCGTCGAGCAGCGGGAGCAGCCGCTCCACGACCTCGAACCGGACGGCGTCGACGACGAAGCTCCGGAGCGAGCGCTTGCTGAACTCGAAGCTGGCGGCCTTGCGCTGCCACAGCCACTGCTCGCCATCGGAGTTGAAGATGCCGCGCCGCGCCCGAGCATGGAAGTCCTCGAGCATGGACACCGTCAGCCTCGCCCTTGAACGACATGGTGTGCGAAGGGTCGCGCTTGAGGACGTCGGTGGGGTAGTTGGCGCGGGTAGGCTGGTCTTGAGGATGTGCTCGACGTTGGGGAGGAGGAGGAGCAGGACGAACTGCAGAGCAGGGGCTGCTGAGGTCAGGGAGAGTTCCATGTCGATACGGCTTTGCGAGGGGTGCCGATGATTTCTCGTTTTCTACTGGCCCCTGGGTTCGAGCGGCTAGGCTCGATCTGAGAAGATAGAACGGAATGAGATGGGAGACTTCTTGCTCCTTGCAGTTTTTTTTTTTCAAAAAAGACCTGTCACAAGGACACGTTTGCGAAAAGATTTTTTGTTAAAAAATGTTGCAGG